>CAUYSK010048987.1:0-42717 GCA_963575035.1 Avahi laniger
CCTAGCTCACAGCAACCTCAAACTCCTGGGCTCAAGCAATCCTCCTGCCTCAGCCTCCCGAGTAGCTGGGACTACAGGCATGTGCCACCATGCCTGGCTAATTTTTTCTGTATATTTTTAGTTGTCCAATTAATTTCTTTCTAATTTTAGTAGAGACGAGGTCTCGCTCTTGCTCAGGCTGGTTTCAAACTCCTGAGCTCAAACAATCCGCCCGCCTCGGCCTCCCAGAGAGGTAGGATTACAGGCGTGAGCCACGGCGCCCGGCCTAATTTTTCTGTTTTTAGGATAGACAGGGTCTCACTTTTCCTCAGGCTGGTCTCAAACTCCTGAGCTCAAGGAATCCTCCCACCTCAGCCTCCCACAGTGCTAGGATTACAGGTGTGAGCCACCGTACCTGGCCAGTAATTGTCTATTTTATACCTTTAACACATGTATTAACTAAATATTTTTAAAGGAATTTTAGACTTTAAATAATGTAACTTTAGAAATGTTTATTTAGAAAGTTGCTTTAAAAATAGAACTTAAATAAGGTTATACTTTTTGATATCTTTTCACATCTTATGTGTTACTCACAGTAACCCCATGATATAGGTAAAATGTATACTTTTGTGCCCATTTTTATAAAGAAAAAAATTCTAAGTGATCTCCCTAAATTCACGAAGGTTTAAGAATGTTGGTAACCTCTTATAAGAAAATTTAGGTTCACTCTTCTAAATTTTTATTACCATGTTCATTCTGATTAAACTAAAAGTCTTGTGAATATTTTAGTTGCTGCTATATACAATTTCTGTTAATATTCCTTAATGTCATTTTTATCAGATAATTTATTTCTCATTGTCAGTTGATACAATACAAGTGGAATATAATGCATCCACTAACAACATTTCAAATTCAAGACATGAATCTGATGAAGTCAGTGGTGAATTGAATACATGTATCAATTCTGCTGTTTCTCCTAAGAAGGATACTGGTGTACAAACAGGTATTTGTATAGAAATTGTGATTTAAAATTTCCTTAAAATTAAAGTCATAAATAAAGCAATTAAAATTAAGTTCAACTTAAAGTTTAAAAATTAAAGAAATTTTAGGTTTTCAGTGAATTAGAAAATAAAGGGGTAACAGCTTTGTTGAGATGTTACATACCATAAATTTGTCTTTTAAAAAAGTACAGTTCAGTGTTTTTTAGTATGTTCAGAGTTGTGTAACCTTCACCACAATTTTAGAACATTTTCATCACTTTAAAAAGAAACCCACTGGCAGTCATATTATATTTCTCCTCTTTCCAGTTCACTTTCTGTCTTTGAGTATTTGCCTGTTCTAGACATTTCATGTAGTTGGAATCATACCATATATGGTCTTTTGTGCCTGGCTTCTGTCACTTAGCATAATGTTGTAAGGTTCATATGTTGTAGCATGTATCAGTACTTCATACCTTTTTATCACTGTATATTCCATTGTTTGGCTATACCGCATTTGCTTATTCATTCATTAGTTGATGGGCATTTGGGTTATTTCTACCTTTTGGCTATTATGAATATGCTACGAACATTCATGCACAAGTTTTTGCATGGACATGTATGTTTTTAGTACTCTAGAGAGAGGACTAGAATTGCTAATTCATATGATAAATATGGTTAGCATTTTGAGGAACTACCAAACAGTTCTTCAAAGCAGCTGTACCATTTTATATTCCTACCAGCAACGTATGAGTGTTCTGATTTCTTGGTATCCTTGCCATACTTGTTGTTCTAGTGGTCGTGAAGTAGTATCTTATGATGTGGTTTTGATTTGAATTTCCCCAGTGACTGATGATGTTGAGCATCTTTTCATGTGTTGGCTTTAAATTTTTAAATAGGTAATAAGTTAATAGTCATGTTGGGTATTATCATAGGTCTCCATGATCATGAGGCCCTTCAGCATTTCAGCCCTCCACCTGTCTTGGAAAAATTTTTTTTTTTTTAAATAACTTTAGGAAATCTTTTTACTTTTTAAACTAGTTACAAGTGGACTCTCCTGTCAGTATTAGTCCTTGGGCATCCCATGGCAACTTAAAAATTGAGACAAAAACCAATTTGGTTGTCCATAAGTTAGGAGATAATATTGTCTTAAGCCACTTTGGAGTTGGGTAGCCTCAAACCCAAAACATTTTAAGGAAATCCTTTTCCTAACAGCACTATATTCTGCCAATTAATTTTAGACTCTAACACAGTACCAAATTAGCTGCTTGGTATGATGGGGGATGGTGTTAGTGATTGTGCGGCATTGTGGGTATATTTGGTGCCACTGAAATGTATGCTTAAAAATGGTTAAGATGAAGGTTTTTGTGAAATTGGAACCTTTGTGCACTGTTTGTGAAAATGTAAATTGGTACAGCTGCTATAAAAGACAATATGGCAGGTCCTCAAAAGATTAAAAATAGAACCACCATATGATCTACCAATTCTGCTTCTGGGTATATATCTCAAAAAACTGAAGGGAAGGCCTCAACTAGATATTTGGACGCCTCTGTTACACACAGTAGCATTGTTTATAATAGCCAAAATGTGGAAGTCATCAGTGTTCATGGTCAGATGAATGGATAAATAAAATGTGTTGTGTGTGTGTGTGTGTGTATATATACACACACACACACACACACACACACAAATGAAATACTGTTCGGTGTTTAAAAAGGAGAATTCTGACACATGCTACAACATGGATGAACCTTGAGGACATTATGCTAGGTAAGCCAATCACAAAAAGATAAATGTGACTCCATTTATGTGAGGTATCTAGAATAGAAAATTCACAGAAACAAGATAGAATCGTGGTTGCTAGCCTGGGAAGGGGGAATGGGGAATTGTTCTTTAATGGGCATAGAGTTTTAGTTTTGAAAACTAAAGAAAAGTCAACTCTTAGAGGGCAGTAACTAATAAAGCTATTGGTCAAAATGGTAGGTCTTGTTATATTGTACAGTTCTTTTAAATGAATCATTTGAAACTTTTTTTTTAGATGACTTAAATACAGGAATATTCACCAATGCAGAATCACACTGTGGATCTTTAATAGGGAGGGAAATTATACATTGCTCATCTCCTGGGATTTCAGCAGAATTTAATGGAGAGTTTAGCTCTAAGAAAAACAAGCAAGAATTAAGTCAGGATAAAGGAGCTAACTTAGAAAAAGAAAACAGTTGGTATAATGACCTGTGTAATCCAGAGAAACAAACAAAACACATGAAGAAATGCCATCAAAGGCCTGATTGGAATATAAATAAGCCACTCAAAAGATATATTCCAGCATCAGAAAAGTACCCTAAACAGCTTCAGAAGCAGAGAGAAGAAAAAAAAGTAAGAAGGCAGATGGAACTGCTTCATTTGGTAGAAAGAAATAATCCTGGACACCTCTCTCACCATAGAGGCATGTCACCAGATTTTCATTCATCTCATCAAGAAACTGAGTCAAAGTTCAAGTGGCATCTAGTCAAAAAGGTAAAGGTCTTCTGTCTTAAAAAGGTATGTTTAAGTGTAGGTATTGATGTTGCTAGATTCAAAACAGTGTTCCCCACATGCCTGTTTTGATAAGGCTGTTTACACAGTTAACAGAAATTTGCTTTAGTTTGTATTAGGGGTCAGCAAACTACAGTCTGTGGGGAAATCCACTGTGCCATCTGCTTTCGTAAATAAAGTTTAGTAGGAACACAGCCACACTCGTGGTCTATGGCTGGCTTCATGCTACAACAGAGTTGGGTAGTAGAGACCATATTGCTCAGAAAGCTGAGAATATTTACTGTGTAGTACAGAAAAAGATTACACTTGAACAACTTCTGTAGGATGAATGCTACTCTTTATTCAAATACCCATTTAAAACGCTTGTTTATGTAGCCAGTCCAGCAAACAATTTGGGAGATTGGTAATTACTGGATTAGTCTAACTCTAGAAAAAAATAAATCTCTATTCCATTGGGCACTGTTATTTAAATATTACTTGGATTATTTCCATAAGTAACCACTAAAAATATTTGTGGGGACATGTGGAAATGCTACAGATTCTTTTCTGCATTTATTTATCCATCTTTTAGGAAGAAGAGCCTCTGAAAATTAATTCATGCAGCAAGGAAAGGTATGTTATTTAACAGGTTAATTCCATAGCCAGTTGCCATTTTCTGTGTGGGACAGAAATAGTACAAAACATCTGCTCAATGTGATCTCACCACTGTACTCCAGCCTGGGCAACAGGGACTCTGTCTCTTGAAAAAAAAATTTTTAAACCCTCAAAATCTAAGCAATATTAGGCACATATGTATATGAAGACAGTAATAGGAAAGGATATGGCTTCCAGGTGAGGGGTAGAGGTTTAAGGGATAGGGTGGCACTTTCACTGGAGCTTGTAGACCCAAGTTGGACTGAGCCTGGGCAGGAACATGGGCAACAGTTTCCATTATCTCCAGACTTCGCTAAGCCATTTCAATTTTCCAGGTATGTCAACTGTGGAATAGGCATTTTGCTTGGATCGAGGGGGGAGGGAAGAAATGACTGATAGGATAGTGAGAAGTTAATAATGGCAGATTTAGAACCATTAGAATTTTTATTCTTTTGTGCATGAACCAGCTGGTTTAGAGTTGTCTCAGAATGGGGCTCTAAAAGCAAGCTTAGTTCAGATGATTTTTATGGTGAATTATCTAAGGAGAAACATTAGGCTCAAATTAAAACCCAGCCAAGCATCGATCCTCAGGATCTAGTTATTTAATTCCCCTCTGTACTAGAGCACATATATCTTAGCTAGTGCCAGTAAAAACACAAATTAATCCCTTTCTATTTTATGGAGTTAGTGTAGAACTTCCTTGAGGTGTCAGAGGTACATTTAGAATAAATTAAAATGTGACTAAAGAGGTATTTTTGAATTAAAGCTTCTCAGTCTATAATTGTTTTGTTTTGTAAATAGGTCTCAGTCATCATCAGTTCCAGCAATGAAAAACAGAACCCAACAAACTCAGACTAATACTTTACACTTACCACTAAAAAACAGTAGCTTTGAAAGAGAGAATCCAATCTCAGGAGGTAGTCACATGGAATTATCACCGGCAATTTCTGAACCACCCCATTTTATTCCCTATGTCCGAACAAATGAGATCTATTACCTTGATCCAGATGCACCATTGTCTAGGCCTTCAACACAGGACCCTCAGTATCAAAATTCACAAGGTAAGTGAATATAAGTATTATTACTGTAAAAAATCGAAGATCAATGTGAACCCCTAAGTTTAACTTCCAAATTAGTCATTTCTGCCCTTTGTTCTAGAAAGTCTTACTAAGAGTTGCCCCTGTAGAGGTGAAAATAATTTCTGAAATCTTAGTACTCTCCTGGGATACAAATTTATTAATGAACCCTTATAGTATACAGCTTTATCATTAATGTATTTGACTTTTGTCACTTTCATCTGGCTTCAGACTGTGACCAAGAACAGCAGCAGCTATTTGACTGTGAACATGTCAGGGATCCACTTCTTAATCCTAACTTGGTGAGAAATAGGGATCGACAGCAAGCAATCCTTAAGGGACTTTCAGAACTGAGACAGGTAAGAAACCTTTTCATCAAGTGTATGTGTGACTGTTCTCTTTGTAGGGGAGAACTGAATGGCTAAGTATTTTATGTGGCTTCACTGCAGTGCAGTTTTTAAGGAAAAAATAGGACTTTCCTTGGATTTGCTTTCCCATTACCATCTTTAAGAATATTTTCCAGTATGACATCATGAGACAGTTCTAATATTAAGACAATTTTATTGAGTAAAAAATGCATACATTTGAATGGTAAAACATGATCAATAAGGCCCTAAAACCAAAGACAAAAAATACACAATTATGCTTTAATAAATTCTCAGCAATGCAGCCCATGCTTTTTAAAAAATGTATTGCCAGTGTTTAGAACAGAACATTGACATCTGTCCCAAAGAATAATATAATTCAGTGTGAAATTATATGTATAACCTTACCAGACTACTTTTTCTCCCAGACCAATCGTGACTTCTCATTATCTTGTTCTCATATTAGAACAGGAAAACATTGTAAACTTTGCTCCAAAGCTATATAACCTATCCCCTGGACTTTAATCGTTTTTAAAATTGGTTCTACAGGCAGTTTTGATTTGTTGCATACTCTGTTGGGAAAAATAAGTTGTGCTGTTACAGGAGTGCCTTTTCCCACATCCAATCATTTGCCAACACCTTCTGTATTTCACAATGTTGGTTAAGATAATGCTTACCAATTCTTTCCCTCTATAATAGAGCCAGAAAATCTTTCCACTTTGGCCCATTTACTCATGTGAAGACAACCTAATAACAGGGTTATAAAAAAGTAATAAAGTGTCCTTAGTTTTTTAAATAATTCAGCCTTAGTAACTAATTCACACAGTAAAGATGTGACATAAATTTTCCTTTGCAGTGACAGGTGTTTTTTTTTAACTTTTAGCTTAATGGAAAGAAAAGTTGTGAGGGAAAGAGTGTGTACATTTACCCACTGATACAAAGGCCCTACTGAAATAAGACTGGGTACTGTATTAGACACTAAGGTTAGAGTGCAGGCAAGATAACCATTTTAAGAGCACTTGGGGGGAGGGATAAGGGAGCATTTTATCTTAATCACCATAGTTATGAAATTATGAAAAGTCATCCCTATTGGTTTTTATGCTAAAAATATCTTACAAATATGTAATAGTTATAGTATCCAAATGTCTAGTGTAAGAATTACTGAAAAATCTTTTGAGTAGTAAAAATTTAATATGATATTTTATCCTGAGCTGCTTATGTAATATGTTCCAAGTAAATATAATTCTAGATTAACAGGACATGAATATAAGCTAGATAGGAATCATTTGCAAGTTGGCTTACACAGTTTACTAACATATCAATGTGATTTCAGGGCCTTCTCCAGAAGCAAAAGGAGTTGGAAACTAATTTCATGCCTTTAGCTGCAAATCAAGAAGAGAATTTTAGTTCTTCGTTGTAAATGTAGAAAACCAAATCCTTAACATTTGCTTTGTGTCTTCCAAATTACAAAATGTGCTCATGGCTCGACGTATTTTTCAAATAGCCTAGATTTATTTTTTAAATGCTCATTAAAAACTTGTACATTACATATAAGTGCTATACTTTTAAAATATAATAAATAATTTTTTGTAAAAGCTTAGTAGTAAAAAAAAATTTTCTGCTGTGTCACAATCTGGGTATTTAAGCCCTATAACAACACTTTCTACTTACCTTATTATAGTCTGGAGTTCCTGACCTATTAATGTTCTTCCATATTTTTTATGGAACTTACTTACTAATTGAAGTCACTCATGCATTTTGTTCTAACAGAAGTACTTTTGAGGTACCAAAGATCTGTCTGACTTACTAACACATGTAGACTAATTTTTTGTTAAAATTCATCTTAGGATTTAAAGAAAGAAAAAATTTCCACCGGAGCCTGTTTTTATGACATGGAAACTACAATTTTCAAAAACATTAGTAAAGAGAGGCAGTTGTTAGATTTCCACTATATAGTTTCAAGTATAGCACCAATGTGCTTTTAATAAAATGCTAATTACTACTACTGAGATCACCTCAGAAATATATTTCCATTTTTCTAAGACTACCAATTTAAAAATCTAAGCTTGTTTGTTCATTGCTTTTGATAAACAGAAACCTATCTTTTGAAAAATTTGGTTAAATCAAAGATCACACAAGCACTGAAAATTATCAGATACTCTCAAAAAGTTACCAGAATTTTAGTGATAGGCAGTTTTTACATGGCTAAGCCTAAAGATAAAAAATAATGCTGCTTGATATTAAGTCCTATATACATAGTTTATATTATCTAAATGAAACTGCTTTGTTAGGTAAATCTTGAGGTATTGAGCCAAACTCCTGTAAATATTTATTAACATCACTGGCTTATACCTGTGTAAAAACACTATATAAAAGTTTAAATCAAAATAAATACAATAGCTGATAATTCATTTCAGCAAAAGTAGTTTTGTATCATCTGACATTAAAAGAAGAAAAAGCCATTGCTCTTTACCATCCTTCTGCAAACATCTGGTTTTACATATAAAACAGGCTTCAATTTGAAGCTCAAGTACAAGCCCGAGTACAGGTGACATACAAATGTAAAACTTAAAAGTGCCAACATGAGATAATTCAAGTACAATATATGTTAAAAATATATATATATTTATTTCAATTTTTAGATGCAACTGTTACAGGCCATCATGATTTAAATAAGAGAAAAAAACATTTGGGAAAGGACAAGAAACCTTTTTTTTTAAGAGAATGAAATACAAATTGTTAATTCACTTTTAAGAAACAGAAAAAATCCACAACAACCTATTAAAAGAAAGTTACTGTAATTATTTCTCTTTTGAATATGGCCTGGAAGAATCACTTTTTCCCCAACTTAATGGAGATGGAGACTTATCTCTATCCAAGCTTTGAGTATAAGCAGATAAAAAGTAATTTTCATTTTCTTGAGACTGACTTGATGAAAGGGCATATGGTGTCCCCAAAAATGTCTGGTGAGTGAGAACACTAAAATGACTAAACTGATGGGACATATTTAATTGACTGTGATAAACCTGAAAGTTGCTATATGAATCTTGTTCTGCTGAATTGCTGTTCTCTGCTTCAGAGCATACTATATCAATAGGAGCTCTCTCTTCAGAATCAATTTGGTAAGTCTTATCTTCTAATAAACTGTTTTGCACGTCAAGAGACGATTGTAAATCAATTTGAATATTCGTTTTTTGATCTGTTCCACGTGATCCTTTGGTCTCTTTCGCCAATATTTCTGAATGAAAATTGCTGTATACTTCTATTTGTGAGATTTCATCCCCTGAATCCAGAGACATATCCTCTTCATCCTTTTCATCGTTTTCTAAAAGAGCTACATTTAAAAAACAAAAAGTCCTCCTCTATTGAAATACACAATTTGCTTAAGTTTGAAAATTATACACTACTCACACAATATAACGCGTCAGGGTCTGCAAGTCCACAATCCCTTAAAGCTTGGTCTTCTGCCACAAGTTCACTTAGTCACAACACTCACACTAGGTGTGAATGTCCAGATAATCCGATGCTAAAAGCTTCTGCGAAATGTGTTCACGTTTAATGTTGGGAAATCCCAACTCCCAGCTCCAAAGGGGTTAATGTCAAAACAGCATCTAAAGTTATACGGTAATTCAGTATTTGACAAGACAAATATGAAATAAAATTTGACATCTAGCTTCACTGGATTACTAAACTGGTTAGCTCTATCAAATGTTTGATCATCTCTGCTTTTCATCAAAAACAAAAGTACATTTTTCATTTTACATAAACCTTGAATCAGCAGAGGCCATCTCAGAAAAGACTAAAGCTATGATAGCCCTGTCTTGTAATTAAATTGTCTTATATATTTGGGGAGATTTAGTAGCCCAATCTCCACATCTGGTTTTCTACTTTTTTCTTAATATGACCCCTTTGTTGACAACAGTAGCCAATAATGCTTCCATACTCTCAAAGAGAAAATGTATACTCCATAGTATGTACTGTCTATAGTACAGACAGAAATGCATAATCTGTAGTAACTAACAAACTTGTATTGTCTACGGTATAATAAATGAGGAACTCTTGTGCATGCTAAGTATTAAGAACAATAAATCTCTTGAAACACTTTCCCTAAGGCTATTTACACTGAGGTGAGTGGCTTCAAAATATGCCATTTCATTATTTAGTAACAGCAAAACCATTCCTCTTTTTCTCTATGTCCTAAAGAAAATGAAAACTACTGAAAAGTTACCTGACTGCGACTCAAGAGTGTCATTAGCACCAAGCAGTGGAAGGTTTTCTTCTGTGATTGAGTTGTGATAGCCCACGAGATTTTTAAAGTTTTGCATAAAGTCTTCAGCAGTTGCAACCACTATTCCATTCTCTGTATAACTGGAAAGCGTCTTGATGTTCTTCTCTTAAAAAAAAAAAAAAAAATTTCATGTATAAAGCACTGAAAATATGCATGGGTAAATGACAATGTCTACCCCCCAGCCGTCATAAATCCTTTCTTCTACATTTTCAGAATTATAGCTTAACAGTCAACACCCACCACAGCCCAAGAAAATCCTTTCATCCACATTCCTATATTCATAGTAAAAAGCCTAAGAGTGCTCTCTTTACCTGTTAAAAAGACTATGTGTCGTTGCTGTATGTTCTGAGCCTGAAGTCTGATAAGGCAATCCAATTCTGGAGCATTTCGAGTTTGTGAATCACAGTGGTGGTATGACAAAATTTCAACCAGATGTTTCTTCTGATAGACATTCAGAAGCGTCAACAGACTTAGAGCTTTAGCATTCAATCTGTGAAGTTAAGCAGTTCAGTGTCTGGGTCTGCGCTTCTAAAATTTAGTATGAAAATTTTTGCTAGGAATTAAAACCCTAATTTCTCAATTGAGGCTAAAATGACAACTGCCCTGCCTTAGACCGCTGCCTGACGCAGGGGTGATTTTTAGGAGAGAGGATGAGCAAAACTTGTGTCACCACATTTAAGTCCAGTGGTTTCTTGGTGCAAGGCCTGAGCGCCAGCTATTTAGCTTAGGGTGAACTCTAAATCATTCTACTTACAAAATAATAAATTACAGTTACTTTTAGCTTTACTAACTTACCAACTTTAAAGAAGGACTCAGGACCAAAAAAAGTATAAATTTTTCCTTCAAAAAGTATAACACATGGCTCTGAGCTATTTCTATACTGCAGGGCAGGGCAACAATTGAAGAAACCAGTGGTGGTCATCAGGAAGATGAGGTTACTAATAACTTTAGACAAGTCAGACCTTTGGGTCTCAGTGTTTGTTCTCTGAGTAAGACTTACCCTAAGCCAACTTCACAGGCTTTGAAGATCAACAAGTTTAAAAAAGTGAATTGCTACAAAAAGTTTAACACTTTAAAATTATTTAAGACTGAATTTTCTGAAGAGTATACTATGGAATATTAATAGGTATTTCAAGAAAATTTAGGAAATGCCGATTGACACAATGTAAAACAAAATTCTTACCTAGAGTTTCTCAGATCCTTTAATGTATAAATACATTTTATGGACTCTACTAGTAGAGCCCCAAACTCATCTGATTACATTTAGTCATTTGTGGACTCTCTCAAGTGATTAGTGCTCCAAGGACCTCACTTTGAGAAGTGGCATCTAGGCATGTTAGAAATTACATGAATGAATGTCCTAATGATAAGTCCTCATAAGGTCAAGATTAACCCCTGTCCAAAAATGTGACTTTATTAGGTACTTAAGGTAGTCCTCAACTGGGAGAGGACCTGACCTAATTGGCATATACAGGTCAGTTTAGAGGAAAAAAAAGCCAATCATTACATAGGATGATTATTCTAAACCCGCAAGTGACAAAGACTAAACCAATTTTACCTATACATGTAACTAGAAACTTCAACAAACTTCTAATTAAACAAGAATACTGTTTCCTCTTACAAAGGTTCAAATAATTCAGTATCTATACTCCCTTATGGCTGGCTACAGACATCTGTGAAAACTGAGGAACATCCATAATCTACAAATACGGGAAAAGAAAGAAATCTTGTGAGCACAATGTTAAAAATCAATAGCCATCATGTAGTTAATTTTCCAAATCTTACCTGCCTAGTTCCTTTAGTTTTTTCTGAAATTTACAGTGGACTTTCCATTGCCATTTTCCTTCTGGAGTACTAAGTTCTTCAAGGAATGTCAAAAAATTTTTAAGGTTCTCTGTTAGAGATAATGAAGTTCATTTTTAATTCAATAAATAAGTCACTCCACAAGTGAATTATGGAAGAAGTGCTGTTCATATTATGTAGAAACACCTACTTTCCTATGTATTATTTTCATTTCTCTTCTTTCCCTTCTAAGGGAGTAAGAGCTACATACCCTAAAGCTCAAAGAATATAACCTCTACATATAAAAAAAAAAAAGTTGATGAAGTAACAAACCAGAATGATCCAACTGCAGCAGGTACAGAGAGACTTAACACCAGATTTAGAGGAAATGATTTGTAAAGACTAAGAAAATGGGAAAGAAATCTGAGGTAATAAAAGCTCAGGAAAAGACTGAAATGTACTAGTTATCTGGGAATGGCAGAATATGTGGACAATACATTAAAAACTGTAAGAGTTAGGAGGGAAGTTTCATGCTCAAAAGAACGCATCATCTTACCAATTGTGACAACCTCTGGATTTAGAATTGATTCATCGGACACGATAAAACCACCAGATACAAATAATTCATTGTATGTGTGATTTTTAACATCATCCAGGCTATCAACACCAGCAAAACTAACACAGGGGAGCTTCTTTAAAGTCACCAAGCCAGGTACCTGTTTAAATATCAAAATAAAAGTAGAAATAAGGAAGGATAAGGGAATGAAATGATAGACTTAAGTGTGAAGTAACTTATAGGAAAAGTCTAACAGAATGCATTATGGCTCATCTATCTATATTTAGTGCATTGCCTCTGGAAAGCCACACACGAAAATAATGATTCCCAACATTATTTCTCAATATATAAACCAACATTTATATACTGGGACCTACCATGAACAGAACACTAAGGAAAAGGAGCTTATAATAGACCAGAAAACACAAAATGGACAAATGTCCTAACTTGTCTGTAATCTGTAGGTACAGTGAGAAATCAGATGAGGGCAAGAGCCTATACTACAATAGTCAGCAAAGGCTTCAAAGACCAGTGGGACCTCATAAGAAAAGCTCGTAAGACTGAGCCAAGTACCTCCAAATCTAAGGGAAAAGGGGACTAGTTTGGCACAAAAAGGTTTTGCCTGGGACGCACAAATGAAGAAGAGAACAATATAAAAGTCAGCAGACCTGTTGGCATTCAAGGATTCAGTACTTTTATTAGTTTTAACTATTTGAGTAGTAGGGAAGATCCGTGATGTGCCACAATTCAAAATTTTGTGGAGGTACAAACTTGAATCTCACAATCTGATTCGTGGAAGGGTCCCTGAAATTTTATCTCCTTTAAAGCTTATTTTAAAAACAAAAGCTTTAGTCTCACATTAAGATTTAAAAATAAGGGAGTTCTTTAAAACCAAATAAATGAATTTGACTTAATAGTCTACCTTGTGAATGAAACCTGCAATGTCTTCATTTTGAATAATAATCAATAGCTTATCTAATTTTGATCTTCTTTCCAAAAACTGTTCTGGATGGCATTCTGTATTGCCTAATTTGGTAAGATACTCCTGTGAAAGAAAAACAACTAAATCAACATTAAAAAGCTTTTTTGCAAACACCAATGTAACACCAAAAATGCAAGATAAACTGATAAGCTTAACTACCACTAGGACACCATTATCGATGAACTTACATTCTGGGAGACCTCAGACACCATCAACTCTGTTCTTCTAAAGGTCAGCTTCACAGTCAAATGTTCCTTTCCTTTCCAATAGTACTGCCACAAATAACTGAGGGTCTGCTTAGAAACGGTATCTGAAGGACAATCCTTCGGAGTTACAAAGCACTTTTATGACCGCTGTAGCTCCTTTAACTCAGAACAGCTCAAAAACCATTTGTATAGAGCTTCAGTATGTACAATGGTATTCACATACTAATTAGCTATTTCTGTTCAGCTCTGCCCTTCAAGCCAAGTAACTCTCCCAACTAACACTTCCCTCCACACTGGTGACATGTTACTACCTTTCACAGGACAGAGGTAGTAGTCTCGGCAGAGTTCCTTTCACTCTTTGCTTGCTGGTGGAATCATGAACCCTAAAGCAAACTGCAGGATCCCAGAGGTCACACTCCTCACTTTACAGATACGGGAGATTAATATTTTTAATCACAGCTGGTGAGATGGCCATAATCAAAATCCAGCTTATCTGGTGAGTCTACTGCTCTTTCAAGAGCTGCCTAAAGTGTCATACCCACAGAGAATGTTTTTGTGTATCCCTAAATTAATGCAGCATCTTAATTCTGCTGTAAGCTTTGAAGCTTCTGGGTAGATCTCAGATCAGCTTATACTTTACCAAAAGGTAAATTACTGTCTGACACGCCTCCTGGCAATTTTTAGTCCATCTTTTCACATTAAGAAGCTTTAAATGTAAGTTCAATTTAAGTAAACATTTGAAGTCACACAATACTATTTCAGTTTCACTACTCATAAAGTCTTTTACTCTACTGTAATAATTTTGTTGGGAAATTTCCAATGGATATTGATTAAAAATTAAAGTTACAATCTGATTTCCTATCAGATTTGTAAAAGAGCAGTCTTTTTTCTATATAATGACAGAAATATGATTTGTTCTATGCTAGAATGAATTAAAAGCATCCTTCATAAGGAAATGCATTTCCTATCCCTTAATTTAAATGTCACATAGTATGTTATAATCCATTAAAAAAAGGTGAAGGGGGATGGGGGAGGTGGAGTTACGCTAAGCCCACTGGGAACTGTCCCTAATCTATTCTCTCATCTAGCCCCACACTAACATGCAGCTATGTCCCCATAGAATATTGTGCTTGGTATCATGCTGCTGGGAGTGGGAAAAAGTTGGGAAGCTCTACATCCAATCATACAAGGCAAAAACACAACCAAGGAATTTCTAGTAAGTCTGATTTCATCTTCCCAAGAAATCACAAGGAATCCGCAAGGAAAGCACAACTGAGTACTCTGATTCCTCTTTCATTTCCACGTTGTTCATGTCTTCACTGGATATACCCACAAAATGTGCTGACATCAGAGATCCTCAATCTGACAAAAGGCTGAGTTTCTGAGCTACTCTGGGCTATAAGCCACTTCTCTATAGTCTCTCTCTGCTTCCTTGAACAAAACAAGCGAAAACTCCAGTCACAGTAAGTAAATTCCATAAATGGGAGCAGGCAATTATTTCAAAACTCTAGGCATTCCCTTAAGGAATTAAAATCCTAGTTTAGTGAGTACTGATTAGTTAATATTATACCAGTGATATACCTGTTCTAGTATATTACCACTTATATACCTGTTAATAAACTTTACATATCTATGTCTATACCTATACACACAAAGGCATATATGTGTCTGGTTTTTTTAAACCAAATATACCTATACCTCATAATGAGGAATCTCTCATGATTAAGGAGTCTTTCAGGATCATCAAGTTTTTTTGATCAATAAGGGCTGCAGGGAACTGTGACATGGCCAGGTTATCAAGAAACACCAAAAAAGTGTTTCATTAGGCCATCCTTGGACAGTTTTGTTTTTCTATTTGATTGATAAAATCCCACGAGATAAACACAGGCAACGTACGTACCTCTCTGTATTTTTCCCTTTCATTAAAAGCCCAAGTAAGAAACATTTACAGTTTAAAAGTATTTGTAGTATGTATACAAATGCTCTAAAATGACAGTATAAAATAAGATGCTAAATCCTAAGGTATTTAGATCATTGGTTCTGAATTTAGTTCTACTCTGAGTTACGAAACTATATGGTCAACATCTAAAAACAAAAAAGTCCATTTTATAGAGGTCAGACCAATAAGACAAGTTTATACAGAATTGCTATTACCTTCTTGTTTAGTTACCTTTATTTCTTTACAGAGCACACTCTCTTCTTCTTCATGAATATAAAATTTCACAGTATTTTTCTGGACATCTTTCATGATTTTAACCAAACTATTAAATACTTCAGGTTCTAACTGGCTTATAAAATTTGAAAGAGCTGGTTGGGCAGAAATGTTTACATCACTGGGCGATTTTGTTGTTTCTTTTTCTACTGGTTCCCGGGCAGTATCACCAGGTACAGAATGGTCAGAAGTCACCATTAACTCTGTGGCATGATGTGGCTGGTTCATTTCTACTTCAGTTAAACTCAAAGTTGAAGAGGAATGCTGCTCATTAATGTTGGTGTCTTTCAAAGCATCACTACAAAGTGGCTCAAGGAGGTGTTTATTGTTGAGGTCACTTGAGGAAACTGGTATGACATGTTTTTCCAGAGGATTCAATGCTATCTTAGTACCAGAATTGTTAGGACTGACTGGTGGCAAATTCCCGCCCTTGGCTGATGCTTTAATAATAATAGTATTTAGTTTCTCATGCAAGCCATCTACAAACTCCTGTACACCAGCTTTGGAAGTCTTAGAATATATGAACTCAGAAAGCCGTTTCATCTTCTCTTGTGTTGAAAAGACAGGTGTGGAAATTCTACTGACATATGAAACATTCTTTTGCTTCAAAATCTCTTCTATCTTCCTAGAAAAGAGATTGAACTCTCCTAACACTGTCCTTTCTGTGGTTTCGCTCACTGCAGGCGATTCTTCTGCTGGCACACACTGCTCTTCCACTTTCACCACCTGACCTGTCAACACGTCATCCTCAGTGGTGCCCTTTAAGGTGTCTGTAAATGGAGAGGATGGAAACTGGTCATCAGAACTTCTCTGTTTACTTATTACCCGGGGGTCATTAGGAAAGGCCTCCTGTGGTGGCAGGCACACCAGTTGTTCTTCTGGTGATTTCATACCTATACAGGAAGAGCAATCCAAAAAGATAGTATCTGAAAATACAAACTATTAAATCAGGGGAAAAAAAGGTCAATATATATTTAGAACTAATTATGTGTTGGAAGGTAAAATAAAAATCTCAAATTCTGGTATGAACTCTAATTCCTATGTGTCCTGCTTATGGGCTGGTCTTTGGATTTCAGGAGTCAGAGTAACAACTTTGTGTTTTTTTGTTCTTTTGTTTTGTTTTTAAGAGAGAGGGTCTCTTGTTCTGTCACCCAAGCTGAAGTGTAATGGCACGATCATAGCTCACTGTAGCCTCAAACTCCTTGGCTCAAGTAATCCTTCCACCTCAGCCTCCTGAGGAGCTGGGACTGTACAGGTACGCACCACCACGCCCGGCCAGTATTTTCCTTTTTTTGGGAAATGATTCCAAGAGAAAGCAGGATAACTATACTCCATTTGAAATAAAGAGGTCATTTAGTTAGTTTAATGAGACTATCATCTTTCACTCTTGACAACTAGCTCAATCCACAAAATCACACATTTTTTCTCACAAATCCTAAATTCAAACTTAATATGTTTTGAGACTATATTTCAAAACAGGTAGGTACCCTAATTCCATTTTAAGAAACAAAGAGAAAAGAAAAAAATCATGATCTTTGCCTAAAAGACCATATTATACAATTTTACCCTTTAAAAAATTACTAAAATTTTCAAACCTATTTTTAAAGATTTTACTCACACTCATCAAACCTTTCAAAACAGCCCCAGTAGCAGTCAGCTTGTAACATTCTCTACCAATCCCAGTGGTCATCATTAACTACCGCACTCATTAATTACTGCAAAGGCTACTTGTCAACACAGTAAAAGACCAACAGCAGGTCTGTAGGTGGAAGTCAGAAGGGAGGAAAATATCCAACGTGCCAGGATAAGAGTTACAACTGTACAAAACTAATAAACCAGAAAACTCAAGTTCCATAAGATAATTCAGGAATACTTAATGTACTAAATATCTTTCTTAAATCTGCAACATTAAAATGGGGTTTAGTACACATAAAAAGTCAAGCAGGGTACATAAAAAATTGGTAACTATGGCTGATGTATGGGGGAAACTAAGTGCCTGGGGCTACACTTACTTTCTGAAGTATTTTTATACTTCTATGATTTATATAATAATGTCAAATATCTGATATATTCAAATTTAAAAAAAATTTAAATTGTTATTTTATAAAACAAATGGGTTGGGGAGAGAACTATCTGTAATTTTAAAACTTCTGAATTATTTATTATTTATTTATTTTTTTAGAAACAAGGTCTATGTTGACCAGGCTGGCCTCAAACTCCTGGGCTCAAGCAATCCTCCTCCCTGAGCCTCCCAAGTAGCTGGGATTACAGGCATGTGCCACTATACTTGGCTATTTATTATTTTAAATTAAATACTTGCTCCCAAAATTTATAGTTAAACATCAGACCAAAATAGCTAATGGAAATATTAAGCTGATATATAATTTAAATCCACATGGAGAATTTTCCATATTAAAAACTGTAAACCAAACAAATCCCTTTTAAAAATATAAATAATCACCACCTAATTTTCTTTTGCACAAATCTCCCTATATGACTTAAGATCGACTTTATTATTTTGAAAAATCTTCATCAATAAATGATTTAAAAGATACATACATATCAATATCCCTAATAATGCATTAAAAAATTTTTTTTACTGTCATTAAAGCATTGCAATTATTTTGACTTTTAAGTGAAAGGAGAGGATGAGTTCTCTAAAGACAGCATTTTTCAGATAGCTACATTTTTGCTTACAAAATGTGAAGATGGTATCTCAACTAAGAGGAATGAAGATGTTGACGGACCATTTTGAAGCATAAGATACGTACTATTCCTAATGAGAAAGAATTATTGTTAGATACAAAACATGGATGAATCCCTGACACATAATGTTGACTGAAAGAGCCAAACATAAAAGAAAACATATGTAGGTTCCATTTATTTTAAGTTGAAGAACAGGTGAAACTAATCTATGGTAAAAGAAGTCAGACTAGTGGTTACTTGTTGGGAACAGGGAGAGTATTAACCAGCAGGATGTAGAAGAAAAATCTTCTGGAGTGCCAGAAATGTTCTACATCTTTATTTACGTACACATAAGTGTACATATATAATTTCATCAAGTTGTACACTAAAGACTTGTGCACTTTCCTGTATCTGTTCCTTTTTTTTTTAAATCATCTTTTCCTAGGAGAAGGAAAGATTTCCTTGAAGAAAATTAGTAACTAAAAAATTTTTTTCAACTCTCAAAGGAATCACTATAAAGATCTACTAAGAATGTAGTGTTCCTTACAAGTAAAAAAAAAAAAAAAAAGAAAAGAAAAAAAAAAC
Source organism: Avahi laniger (assembly GCA_963575035.1). NCBI lineage: Eukaryota > Metazoa > Chordata > Mammalia > Primates > Indriidae > Avahi > Avahi laniger. The sequence goes on from CAUYSK010048987.1 coordinate 18,862, forward strand.
CCACTTACACTTCTAAAAAAGTAAGCTATAACAAAATGGGAACAATAAAAAAAGACCACCACCAAACTCTAAGCAAGAAAACAATGCCTATGACTATCTGCAGGGAAGCTGAATTCACTAAGCTCAGACAAAGGAGATTGTCCCCTAGGCACCTACCACAACAAGTAGTATCTGTAAATGTTTCTGGAATCCAAAAGTTTGTTATTTAAACTATCTGCAGAAATTAGCTTTACAATTTTGAAGAAATGGGTTAAAAAACTCAAGATTAGGCATAGTGTACATAAAATAGAAATGGTTTCATCTCCTGCTACTTTTTAAATTTAAAAGAAACTTCTCATAGGATAGACTACAAAAATGGATTAAGAAAATATTCTGGTCTTCCAAATCATCGTATCAGATATAATCCACTATAGGTGAAGAAAACAATCTACATGAATATTCAGGGACTTCTTTCAACACATTTTTTAATGATTTAAATATAAATGTGGCATTATTCAAATTTTCTAAAATTAACAGAAATTAATGCCTTATTGATGGAGAAGTAGAAATGTAAGTAGCAATTCTGAAGAAGGGCACATTGGGAGGAAAAGCAAAGCGAGCCTTCTCACCTGGTGTTTGTTTCTCACCATGTTTTCCCAGCTGGTCTTCTGGGCTTCTTGCATTCCCTCCTGAGGGAAAGCATCCATTAGATTTGTCGACACTCTTCACGTATCAGTGATACTTGTTATGTACCTTTCAGACAACCCCAAATGGTAACAAATGCAAGTATTTTTTCCTTTGCCTAAAATAACCTTCAAGGGTAATTCAGAAATGGAAAGTTGCTTCCCTTTCCATTCAGCCGATGATGGAATAGCAACAACTAGATGCTATGCCTTCAAAACCAAGCATGAAGGTGTCTAAATTAGGAATGGTTAGGATAATCTCATTATCAACTACTTCCCTATTTTGTTTCTCCCACTCAATGTCTCCAGCCCATGAAGGAGTCCCAGTTCCCTCTCTATCACCTCCAGGCCTCTTGCCCTCTCTACTAAGATACTAAGTAGAGGATGGTACTGGAGCCCATGGAAACACATCAAGTTTTAGAAATTCTTTTCAGAGTCATTGGAGGTCTCAGCAAGTTCTAAGGCTTACGCCAGTCTACTTTTTAACAAAAAGTTGTTTTTTTTCCTCAAAAGGTTAAATAAAGGTGTAGGAACTGGAAAAGATGTGTCCTGGAAATATTTTCAAAAATATTTAGCTAACAAATATAAATAAGAACTTGGAATATTAAGAGTATGTATTCATGTGTATATATGTGTATCTTTGAACAGAGAAATTAGAATACTACAAAAAATGATAATCTTAACAACATTTGCTAAACTATTCTTGTCTCATGGTTCAATAAGTTTTCTTAGGATATTTGCATTTGATCATTTCACACCATTCTCTAAAATGATCCAATTTCTTTAAGATAATCCAATATTAAGAAATCAAAGTTCTTTCTAATAAATGAACTTCAACAGGACTACTTATTTAGATGACAGCTTGTCATGGTGAAGTTTACCTTAATAAGATGAGAAGACAGCATTTAATTGGTTGTCCAAAGAGCATCATTTCATCTCTGTAGCTACCTCATCTTACTAGAGTAAGTTCCCTGCCAACAATTTCCATTTGGAAGTCTGCATGCTAAAGTCCATGGGGACAGTAAGTATGTCTTAAACCCCTGTTTTTAATAGGCCGTTTTGCAGATATTTGCTGATGCTGCCCAAGAACAGCAACACTCAGTGATGAGCATTACATTGCTCAAAATAAGACACTGAAGACATCACAGCCAAGTAAGATGAAGCACCTGGTGACCCAAGTGTGGAATCTAGGAAAGACGAAGCCTTTCAGAAAACTGGTCTCTAAGTAAAATGAAGCAATCCTAAGTCCTAGTATACTTGTTCTTACCTGTAATTGGAATCAGTTTCCAATGTATTTCAGTCTCTTCAACATTATTTGACTTAGACTGTTGTCTGTGGAATCCACGTTCAATGGGGACAGTGGGACACAAACTGCAATCTTCAAAATTACTCATGTTAATTAAATTTGGATCCTAAAAATTAAAGTACGCATTCAATAGCTTTCTTTTCAATTAATTTTAACATTAAGAATAAACAATTTTTCACAGAAAATTCACATGCTTCAATCTAAACATTACAAATAAGTAAAATCAACATGGTAAAGTTATAATACTTTAGTCCAGATAATAACTATTTTTGGTTCTGCAGGCCAGATACTCAACTCCACCCACAGAGTACAAAAGCAGCCACAGGCAACACCTAAATGAATGAGCATACCTGTGTTCCAATAAAACTTTAGTTACAAAAATAGTCAGCATGCTAAGTTTGATGTACACTGTTAACTAGATTTAGAATACTAAATATATCGGGAAATATTAACAATACAGGTTAGCTCCTCAGTGCCTACTTTATATACCTGCCATATAAGACTCCTATCATCATGCTCCCTCTAAAATAAATACCCCAAAAACTACATGGAAGGGAAAGGCTGGAGACATGTATATGACTTTTATTCAACGGCAGGGAAGAGAAAATGAAGGAAAGCATTATATTAAAAGTAAGCTCTTAGGAATACGGTACCATCCTAGTACTGTTCCCAGTGATGCAGCCACTTCTTGGGGGACATAAGGCTACTTCTCAGCTAGAAATCGGTTCTCTATTCTAAGCACATATCATAAACTGTATGCCCTAATAAGCCAGGCTGAGAGTCACTTCAGAGATAATCCTTACAGACACTCACCTTCCACTCCTATTTGCATGAGAAATATCAAGTACCTAACCTTGTTTGTTACACTGGTAAACTGCATTTGGTCTCATCTGCCTTACCTTTGGGTTCTCTGTTACCACCAGCAGAAAGCTGATGCTGTGAGGATTCAATTTTTTATGAAATAATATGGACATAACTCCCAATAAGCTGTTTCTGACAAATAGATTGCCCAGCCTTAGCTTTATCACAACAGGTAAACTTTAGACAATACATCAAGCCTATAAGCAGGAAGGAAAACAATTGCTTTGGCATTTATATCATTGTAACAAGGAATAACTTAGAGGTACCGTCCTAGTCAGACACCTTTACTCAAAAGTATTATTTTATTTTCTGAAAGGAAAAACCACTCCCTAAAGCATGCCCACATCATCTTTCGTACATACACTCACAAAAGCAAAGATAACCAAAAAACATATGCTTACTTCTTTCAAATGTAGCTTATGGTCAGTGCCTATGTCACTGGTAGAAATAGCAACAGGATACTTTAAAGATGCTGTATCAACTTCTAACAATGGGCTCTGAATACCCTTAAAATGTGCATTTTCAATTTTTACACAAGTAGGCTGCTCAAAGTCTTTCTTATCTAGGGTAGAGTTCAACTCATACTCATATTTTTGCCTCAGCATTTCATAGGCGTCGCCAGTGCTCAATCCTAAGGCTTTGTTGACTGTGTCTGTCAGGGATGCATCAGAATGGCGTGCATTTGCTAGTGTTTCTGATAGCCAATTAAAGAGCCTATGGATGTCAGCAACGCCGGAGCCACAGGTATCCTGCTGCTGCCTCCCCAAGTCAGCATCATGTCCAACTGAGCCAACAGGTTGTGGAGACTCTGAGAAAAAAGACAGAAAAGTCATTTCTTGAAGTTAAGTTTGAAAGCCGGCATAAAATTTTTTTAAATCAAATTCACCTAAAAAATTCGTTATCCCAACACATTTACAGTCATGAGCTCAACCAAACTGACTTAGATTTTACAAATATATCCATCTCTTACTTTATAAATATAATTAATTCTAAAATAAAAGTTATTTTTCATTTAAACATTCCATTAATAGAAAAATGAGCTCATGTATCAGGTTGTAAATATGGAAAATACGTTAATAACCATACTGTAGTTACTTTAAACTCTACCACCAAGATCCCAAAGTGAACCAGATGCTTCACAACAGAGGAAACATTTGCACTTGCTATTTTGCCAATTCTTAGGAGGCTATGCAAATTACACTTAAATCTACTTTCCCTTAAGAAAAAGACTTAATTTGATTTCTGTTTTCTCCATACCTATTATATTTTGTCCTTAAGGCACTGGCCGACATTCTTAAAAGCTAAGTGGTATCTTGATTGACTAGATTACTTAAATTTATAATAAAGCCAGGATATTAGAGACACAGAATCATCCTCAAGAAATCTCTGCAAAACTTATACCAAGAACAAAAAGCACTATGAGAGAAAACATATTAAGACATGGCTCCAAGCAGGTATAAATCTAGATAATGTGTACAACCAATATATTTAAAAACTTCCAAAGGGAGTGACATTCAGAAAGTCATGTGCTTTAATGCTTGGGTAAGGGTGGGGATTGGGTGAAGCCTGAGTAGACCTTAGGATTTCTAATTGAGGGAGGGTATAATGTACCACAGCAAAAATAAAAGAAACAATGGAATACATACTACATGATTCTAATTATACAAAATTATAGAGCAAAACAAAAAGCAGATCAGTAATGGGGTGAGGTTAACTACACGGGAACAACAAGGGAACTTCTGGGGATAACAATGTTCTATATATTGGAGTGGTGGTTACACAGCTGTCAAAATTTATCAAACTGTGTACTTACAATGGACACATTGTTTATAAATTAAACCTCAAAAAAGTTGATGTTAAAGTTAAAAGTATGGGGGGTGGGGATTAGCCAGTTACCTCTTATAAAACAAGTGGGTTCACCAAAAATCAAGATCAGGGTATTTTATAAGTTAAAACCCAATCTTCAAATCTTTACTTTCAGAAACAAAGTGTGCAAAATGACTAAAAAGAAGTAAGTGAGAAACATCTAGAAATGCAAGTCTGGCAGTCACCAGTTCTCGTTAACCTATATTCTCTTCTTTCCCTGCCCCATTTCTCCTTTTGTCTATGACAATTAGCATGGCTTTCCCACCATTTTAATTATTGATGAAGCCTGATTTTAATCCAAAACTATTTTTTCCACATACATAGAATTAGTCAATCACCAACTAAAACAGTACCAAAATATAATCATCTTATTTATTGGGTGCTAATTATGTGCTCCATGCTAGGAAATACAGCAATTTAGGAACAATGCCTTGGAGTCGGTCAAAACTGAGTTCAAACATGGATTCTGCCACTTACTATATATTTAGGTAAAGTTATTTAACATATCTGAGATGGCTTACTCATCTGCAAAATAAGGAAATAATGCCTAACACTTGAGAACTAAATGAGTTCATGTATCTAAAGCATCTAACACACATAGTGTGCACTTCAACTCTGAAGACACAGCTCAACAGTGTAAGATATTAAGTATGTATAAGTAAGTGTTAATAGGTTTAGCACAGGTCACAACTTCAGCATAAGCTAAAAGAGAAGGAGACCATCAAGGAGCAGGAGGGCCAGAAAGCTGAGGAGAGTGCTAAACTACAAAGATAAAAGGCTTGAGAGAAATGGAAGATGCTTTAGGAAAAAAGAGAAAAAAAGGACTGACCACGATATACTCTAGGTAGGGGGAGAGAGATCAGCATGTCAGAGAAGAGCGGGAAACATGGCTGTAATAAAGCCTTGAAAGGCAAGTACAAAAGATGAGATTGGTAGCAAATCAGCAAAGCAATATTCAGAAGAAGATGATACTGAAATGAGTATAAGCAAGTAATAAGCCAGGAAGGCCACCAAGGAGTTAAGATTATAGACAAAGATGACAACACTGGAAAGAAAAAGAGGTCAAGTAAAGAAAAACCACGGCAGTTATTGCAGAGAACAGCACTGTCAAATAGAACTTTCTGCAATGATGGAAACGTTCTTTATCTGTACTGTTTAATAACACTTATGTCACTATTGAAATGTATTTTTCATTTTAATTAACTTAAACAACACACAGTTAGTATGTTGAATAGCACAAGAATAAAAGAAGTAAAGGAAAGCAGATAAATGGAAAGTGAGGATACAAATGTAGATTGCTAAGAGACCAAAATGTAATAAGGACATCGAATTTGAAAAGAGCCAAGTAAAATTGCTCAGTAAGAAACGTAGGAATACTCAGATCTACCATAATCAATAACAGCAGCAGCATAAAATGCAGATTTTACATCAAAGTTCCCCAAATGCAAAAGAACTCATTTCATGCTTATGGACTAGCAACGAAAAGACCTTAAAAATCTAGATAACAGGCTGGGCGTGGTGGCTCACACCTGTAATCCTAGCACTTTGGGAAGCCTAGGCGGAAAGATTGCTTGACGAGGAGGTCGAGACTAGCCTGAGCAAGAGTGAGACCCTATCTCTACTAAAAATAGAAAAATTCGCTGGGTGTGGTGGCATGTGCCTGTAGTCCCAGCTGCTTGGGAGGCTGAGGCAGGAGGATCACTTGAGCCTAGGGGTTTGAGGTTATAGTGAGCTATGATGATGTCACTGTATTTATTCTAGCCGGGGCGACAGAGCAAGACCCTGTCTCAAAAAAAAAAATCTAGATAAAAATGCTTTAGCTTACTTGCAATATTGAATCAAACACACTTAAGACAAGCGTCTCCTATTTCTGTCTTTTTCTGTCAACTAAAACAAAACAAAGAAAAAAAAAGGCCAAAGATATTCTTGGATTCCTAGGGTAAAAAAGAATGTGTATATGCATCTAAGAAATCTTATTTTCAAATTCACAAGGTTCCTTGCATTTAGCACCATCCTAAAAGATCCCAATATTGTAATGTAGTACTTCTCCAATTATAAAAATAAAAGAATATAAAAGGATAAGAGCTCCAATTAATAAGATAATAGCTGAGCATACTTTATTTTGTCACATTAGTCTAAAACAAACAACTAAAAAATCTGATGTACCAGGGTAGAAGCTGGCAAGTGCTTCCTGTACAGGACCAGAGAGTAAACATTTTAGGCTTCGTGGGCCATACAGTCTCTGTCCCAACTTTGCCACTATTTCATAAAAGCAGCTATATACACATAAATGAATGGGCATAGCTGTATTTCAATACAACTTTCTTTATAAAAACAGGGGACAGGCTGGATTTGGCCATCAGGCTTCAATTTGCAAGCCCCTGTGCTCTAAGAAAGAACAGACCTACTTTATTATATTTTTGGATGTTATTATAAGAGTAATCTGATATTTTACCTTCATACAGATGGCAATTTTCAGATAAATTACTGGTTTTGGCGAGCTTTCTCATATTTTCAGGTAGATCCTCAAGCTTCCTCTTCAAGACAGTTTTCCTTCTCTTATCTTCTGTGTCTGACTCCCCACCCGCATTTTTTTTCCTACACTGAATTAAATTAATCAATTCTTTAACTCTATCCTTATCGTAATCCAAAGAATGAGATGACCTTTGCTTTCCAGGCATAATGCTTTCACCCCTTGAGTTATTTCGTTTTCCAAATTTCATTTTTGTACCATTCATTTCTTCTTCTTGACCTTCATAATCTGAAAGTGGACTAAACTGCTGAAGTTTTCTATTTTCTTCAAATAGCTCTTTTAATTTACAAATAGGTAACTGATACATTTCAGGCCGAAAAATATAAGTATGCAAACAATTATCAATATGTGATTTATTTTTTGGAGCTGAGTATAAGAATTTTCTATCATCTAATCGTGAATCATATGGAAACATAATAAACTCTCGTTTACCTGAACCAAAACCTCGCTTAAAAAATTCACTTACATACTTTTCAACAACAGAATGGAAATTTATAGTATTTATATTTTTGAATTCCTTTCGACACTGAATCAAAGCAAATTGTAAAAATTGAGCTATTTTTAACACATCTGGCATGCTCTCATGCCTCTCCTGTGGTGCTGCATTGGTTGAACCTTTTTGTGCTGTAAATAAACAAAAAAAAGCAAACCATGTTAGCAATCAAGAAACTAACCAAATATAGATCTAAGTATTGCCAAAGAAGTGTAACAACATTTATACATTAATGCTGAACCAAACGAGTATGTACCCTAATACACATATGTAACATTGCAAATATATGAATAGCATGCTTGTAAATCCAGGAGCCTAAAATGAGCCAAGAAGAAACTAAAACAAATGAAAACAACCGCACATATTTTTAAAGGAAAAAACACCCACTCATTGAAGATCTTCATTTTCTATTGCCACTAGGCAATTCAAATGGTGGCAAGAAAAATGTAAGCAGAAAATAAAGAGGGAGGGCAAGATCTGAGGCTCCAAGCAAAACAGTCTTACAAATGATAGTAATGTCACTCCTTCCTCTTATAAAGTAGCAACTTCATATGAACAAACATACAGACACTGAGTAGCCACAATCAAAAAACTCATCCTTAATCCATCAGTGAAACCCATTCGTGGGAACTTTACCTTAATATAAAAGTTCATTCTTAGAAAAGGTGAATAACAAATTTTCTCTCACATTAGTGTCAAAAACTCTTATTAATTTTGAATGGCCTAACATTTAACTTGGTAATCACTAAAAATTTTTTTTTTTTTTTTTTTTTGAGACAGAGTCTCACTTTGTTGCCCGGGCTAGAGTGAGTGCCATGGCGTCAGTCTAGCTCACAGCAACCTCACACTCCTGGGCTCAAGTGATCCTACTGCCTCAGCCTCCCGAGTACCTGGACTACAGGCATGCGCCACCATGCCCGGCTAATTTTTTCTATATATTTTTAGCTGTCCAATTAATTTCTTTCTATTTTTAGTAGAGACAGGGTCTCACTCTTGCTCAGGCTGGTTTCGAACTCCTGAGCTCAAACAATCCGCCCGCCTCGGCCTCCCAGATAGCTAGGATTACAGGCGTGAGCCACCGCGCCCGGCCAGTAATCACTAAAATTTGAATGTAAAAATAAACTAAGCTAAAAAAACAATCATATAAAACCCTCATAAACTAAGCTATACTACTGTAATAATTATAATCAAACTTTATTAGTGAGAGCACTGGTGAGACCCAAATAATTTTTCATAGTTAAAAAAAAAAAATCAAGTCATATAACTTGTGTTTTACATTGCTAATACCTCTTAATACCCCCAGTATTTTCCAAAACATGATGAAAGAAAGCCAAAATGTTTAGTGAGTTATCTGGAAAATTTCAATAAATATAGGTATCTATAAGTAACTAGATTTAGATATTCAAAGAACTTACAAGTAACTATGCCTCTAGGTTCTTGAAATAGAAACAAAGCATGCAGGACCCGAGACTTGGTAGTCTGATGTTCTAAAAAACAGAAGCCAAATTCATTAGCAATGTGTTTTAACTAAAAAGTTAAAAAACAATTATAAAAATTAAAGAGAGACCACCTACCATATGGAGAAACCATCTGATAAGGAGAGAGAAGAAAAAGGAATCCTCGGTCTCCCAAAGGTTTAACAAGAACCTGCATTTTGGGGGGAGGGAAGAAGTTGTATCTGCTTTATTATTACTTACTATAAGGCAGACACACAGCACTTTCTACTAATTGTAAAGAAAAAAAAGTTCTTAATCATCTTTTTAGGAAAAATATTGCTACTGAATTAGTTAAAAACTCCACCAACTCACTACTGATTAACGGGATTCTAATTGAATGAAAATTCCTTAGTTTCCCTAACTTTAATGAAAAAATGTTACTGAAAGAATTCCCCTAATTAACTGTAAAACCAACTTGTTAATTCTTCCCTGAAGCTAAAATACAAGGACCAAACTAAAGACTTCAAATATTTTCCTCATCAATTCAAAGACATGTTATTAAATTGCCAAAGCAGTGTGCTGGATGCTGGATATAAAACATGCTTTGAAATGCTGCCTTTGAAGAGATCAGGATAAATCTCAAATGAAGTATGTTACCATAATCTAATCCACATATATTTAATGAACATTTTTCACATATAAGGCAATTTGTTCTGCCAGAGATAACTTCAAAGACAAGCAACACAAGGTCCTTGATCACGAAAAGTTTATAAATTGGGTAGAGAGTAACACAAGAAATTCCAATAATTACATAAAACAAAAAAGTTCCCTAAGAGATTTACAAAGCAACAGGAATGCAAAAAAGATAGTTTGTTTATGGTAGTTAAAGATGGTTAAGAAAGGTTTACTGAAAGTGTATCGAAGGTGGATTTTGAAGGATGGGTATACAGACAAGAGCCTAAGATTATGGGAAGGACATTTCAGTAGAGGCAACATCATGAACAAAGGCAGGTTATGATATGATAGTTTACAAGCATCACAGTATGTATGACTGGCAAAGGGGTGAGGACAGACTAGGATAAACGTATAGGACAAGTCTAGAAAGAAAGATCATAGGGCAGACTGTAAAAAGACAAGAATGCCAGGTTATTCAGAATGTCCTGTACCCTTTTGAGCTGGACTATTTCCCTAAAACAACAACAACAACAAAGACTTGACAGCACTGTGCAGGAGCTGGAAAAAAACAATATAATGCAACAAACTTTATTTCAGGGGCTACTGCAATAGTTCACAATGTTTTTGAGTAATTGAGAAACTGTGCACAGCAACTGAACACAAAATGATAACTGAACTCTGAAAGAAAACTTGTCCTACTTAAATTCCCAAAACAATTCCAGTAAACGAAGTCTGTGTAAAAACTAATAATTTAAAGGGCAAAAAGTAACTGTGCTACTAATTCACATTTAATAAAAACATTGCTAGAACACTCAGAATTAAAATGGTGATATGTTTGGAGGTTTTAGGTTGTCCTAGTTGACCAGCCCCCAGGGCCAACTTCTCCCTTTCAGTTTAATCTGTGCCAAAAATGAGTCTTTGATATCATCTGATGCTCAGTTTACTCTGGCAGTGCTCTTACAAGACAGATAGCAGAAGCAGGCTGGTGGCATGGGCGAGGTACAGTCAGGAGGTCAGATGACCAACTGACCAGGAGGGTCTCCATCTGGAGACCACTCTTTTATGCCTATATTCACTCTGGGTCAGTTACCAGGTGCTTCTTTCCTAATATGAGTTTAAGCTATTCTTGTAAAGGTAAGCTTCATTTTAAGGTTTCTAAAAGTTACATCTGTGCTGAGGTGGCCCTGTCTCCTGGAAATCCCTGGGCCAAGGTTGGATCTGCAGACTGGGTTGCATCATACTGACAAGTGACACATAGTACTGGCACTGCAAGACACTTAAGTGGGCCTTATGGCTACCACTTACAGCCACAGCATGTCTCTTTGTAGCCTATGCAAGTGGACAATGTATCTGCAGAATTTTTGTTTCTACCACTTATAGCCACGGTATGTCTCTTGTAGTGTACACAAGTGGACAATATATCTGCAAAATTTTTGTTTCAGATACAAATATTTTTTATCCAAAATATTTTATGTATCACATCCCTTTTAACATTTTGCCCAACTCCTGCTTGTTAAAACAAAAAGTTGGGAAGCACAAATAAGATTTTTATGTTTTGTGTGCACTGAGGAAAACCAGTTAGATCCCTTTAACCCGTCACCCACTCCAAATATCAGGTTTTATAAATCCCACTACTCAGTAGCCTAAAGACTCTTATACTGTAAAGGAGCCTTAATGTTTCCAGAAATCCGTCAATTACAAGCAATCTACACCCAGAAATATCACTGAACTCTGACAGTTACGTGTGTGGCTTCAGCCCAAAAAAACGCATTCTTCAGGGGAAAAAAAAAAAAAAGAACCTGGGAACTCTGTGCTCCTGCTGCCACTATTATATCTCTTTTGTTTCCCTTCAGAAAAATAATTATTAATCCAATCTATGGATTTTTGTTACTTTATTCTATTGACTTTTCAGATAACATTACAGGAAATATGGTCAAAAAAATGTATAAGAAAGCATACAATGAGCTTACAATCTTACATCACTAAGTTTGGAAGAAAATAAGATATATTAAGAGAGATTCAGCAGAAAAAACAGATTCAAACATCCAAAGGCTTTAAACTGAAATTGTCAGACGCAAAATATAAAATACTTATGAAATGTTTAAATAAACAGAATCATACTTATTTTGCTTTTCCAAAAAAAAAAAAACTGGGAAAAAAGTAATGAAATCCTATGTTTAGGATGTAGGTGCGAGTATAATTTTTTAATAATTTTCAATTTCTTCCTCAATTATCACTTCTTTGTTTACATCTTGTAATTTTCCCCCCTCAAATACCAATTTAATCAAGATTTAAAATTACTTACAGAATATTCTACTGTAATTTTTAAAATATTTCAAATCTAGTAATATATATCATTTCTAAATTTTATTTTCCACTTGGTTATATTTTCCAGAGGTTGGTCTATACTGAGAGCTTGTTAAAAAATTAGTTATTACTTTCACCTTTTTCCATTCACATTTAGTACTTTTAACTAATAATTATTTTATACCATATTTTATTCCTTTATGTCTTAAATTGAATGCTTAATTTCTTAACTTTCTCTTTTTTGTCATAAAAATAAATACTCCCTCAATCTTATAAGAGTATAAATTCAGACAATACATACATTGTTGCATGTATTTCATATATTTTCCCAATGGTCTTCCCTACTTTATTATTTCCATAATTGCTACTATACACACACACATATACGATTTAAATTATAATACAAACTTTACCAAATTTTACCTAAAGTTAAATCATTTAATACAATTTACGTGCAATTACATTTCTCTCATTTTAAATGCCAGCCAGGTGGATAGTATGTGTTACTTGAAATAAAGATTGGTATAAATAAAAAAAAATGTTTAAAGAAATAAAATAATTGGCAGATGTGAAAATATGTTTGCATAAAAACTTGTAAACAAATGTTCACGGCAGCATTATTTATAATGGCCAAAAAGTAGAAACAACTGATAAATGAACAAAATGTGGTATTATCAAAACAATAAAATAATACTGAGCCATAAAAAGGAATGAAGTTCTGACACATGCTACAACATGGATGAACCTTCAAAGTATCATGTTCATGAAAAGAAAGCCAGGCACAAAAGGCCACATATTGCATGATTCCATTTATATAAAATATCCAGAATAGACAAATCCGCAGAGAGAGAAGTTGATTAGTGGTTGTCAGGGACTACGAGGAGGAGGGAATGCAGAATGAATGCTTAATGGGTATGAGGTTTCTTTTTGGGGTAATGAAATGTTTTGGAATCAGATAGTGGTGACGGTTGCACAACAGTGTGAATCTACTAAGAAAAACCATTGAATTGTACACTTTAAAATGGCTAAAATGGGCCAAGTATGGTGGCTCATGCCTGTAATCCTAGCACTCTGGGAGGCCAAGGCAGGAGGATCGCTTGAGGTCACAAGTTCAAGACCAGCCTGAACAAGAGCAAGACCCCATCTCTACTAAAAATAGAAGAAATCAGCTGGGCGTAGTATGCACACCTGTAGTCCCACCTACTCAGGTGGCTGAGGCAAGAGGATTGCTTGAGCCCAGAAGTTTGAGGTTGTAGCGAGCTATGATGACACCACTGCACAAGGTAGTGCAGTGCTAAAACAGTACTTGGAACTATACTAAGTACTAAAACAGTACTTGGAAGTGAGCATTCATTGACCATTTTTCTGACTTAAGTTAGAAGTAACAAAATATACCTCAAAAAAGTAGAAGTTAAAACTAACAGCAGAATAAAATAGTAAAACAAAAATACAACAGAAAGGGCCAAAAATAAAATTTGGTTCTTAAGACTAATAAAATAGACAAACCTCTGGTGAAAGTGACTAATAAGGTAAAGCATAATGAAAATAACATGTAAAAGTACTGACAGCAGATACTAAAAAGAGACTATATGAATAAGTCTATCCCAACAAATCTGAAAGCTTAGAATAGACAAATTCCTAAAAAACAAATAAAACCATAACATATAGAAAGTGACCCAAGAAAAAACAGAAAATCTGAAATGTTCTTTTAACTATTAAAAAGTGGAATCAATACTTTAAAAAATCATCCATCTACCAAAGAAAACACAGTTTTGCAGTTAAATGCTACTCAACATGCAAAGAATAGGTTATTATAATCATTTATATATCCATCTTTGCAAAAAGAAGAAACACTACCTACCTCATACTGAGAAGCTAGTATAACCTTCATACAAATACTAGACAGAGAGATATGAAAAAGCAAAACTGCAGGCTGATTTCACTCATCATCACAGATACAAAATTCCTAAACAAAACATTCACAGGCCCAATCCAGCAATTTGCTTAAGGGGAGTGAGTGTTCTACAGCAATGCAGGGGTACTTTTAATACTGAAAAACTATAAATACAACTCACTTTATTAAGTTTATAAGATAAATATCATTTGTGATGGTTAATTTTATGTGTCAACTTGACTTGGCCAAGGGGTGCCCAAATATTTGGTCAAACATTATTCTGGGTGTTTCTGTGGGGGTATTTTTAGATGAATTTAACATTTAAATCCACAGACTGAGTAAAGCAGACTGCCCTCCCTAATGTGGATAGGCTTCATCCAATCAGTTGAAGGCCTGACTAGAATGGATGGCAGACTCTACTCTTAAAAAGAGGGAATTTCTCCTGCCTGCCTTCACACTTGAACGGAAACATGAGCCTCCTGCATTCAGACAAAAACTATACCATTGGCTCTCCTGGGTCTCCAGCTTGTTGGCTACAGATCTTAGGACCTCAGCCTCCATAACTGTGTGAGCCAATTCCTTATAATAAATGTCTTTTTTACCTCCCCCACCACTGGTTCTGTTAAGAATCCTGACTAATTCATATACCATGTGATAATCTTGATAAAATCCTTCCTCCAAAACAAAAAAAAATTTAAAACTCATAAAAGTATCTATGAAAAAACTACTTCAGACTTCCTACTTAATGGTGAAATGTTAGAAGTGTCCTTTTTAAAATCAGTAAGACAAGAATGCCTACAATCATCACTTTTATTTAACGTTTTACTAGAGATCCTAGATTGCACATAACACAGAAAAAGAAATAGTATACAGGTACTTATATACTTAACTTATATTCCCCTTATGTGCAGGGGATACGTTCCAAGACCCCCAGTGGATGCCTGAAACTGCGGACAGTACCAAACCTTATATATGCTATGGTTTTTTTGTCCCACATACACATACATATAATAAAGTTTAATTTATAAATTAGGCACAGTAAGAGATTAACAATAATAATAAAATAGAACTATAATATACTGCAGTAAGTTATATAAATGTGATTTTTCTCTTTTTCAAACTATTATATTGTACTATATTCACCCTTGTGATAATGTCAGATGACAAAATGCCTAAGTGATGAGATGAGGTGAATGAAGTAGGCACTGTATGTAACATGAGGCTACTACTAAAATCTAATTTAAACTTATGAATTATTTCTAGAATTTTCCACTTAGCATTTTCAGACCAATGTTGACCACAGGTAACTCAAACTGTAGAAAGCAAAACCAAGGATAATGGGGACTACTGTAAAGACTAGAGGGAACAAACAAAATCAGTGTTCCTCCCAGATAATGAATTCTACATAGAAACCCCAAAGAATGTTTAAAAAAAAAGGGGGGGGCACTATTCAAATCTCTAACTGATCTCACACAAAATCAATACATAAACATCAATTACATTTCTATATATCCAACATACAGAAAATGTACTGAACTGGAAAACATAATTTATAACAGCAACAGAAAACGCAAGACTTCTGGAGATAAATCTACCAAAAAGTGATCAAGACTTATATCCAGAAAACTCTAAAACTCTATTAAAAGAATACCCTAAAGAAATAGAGAGACAATCTTGTTCATGGATAAGACAATATTATAGGTTAATTCTCTCACATCTGATCTGTAGATTGACTTAATGCCATTTCACTTTAAGAAAAAAAAAATCCTAATGGAGTTTTTCTTTGGTGGGGGGAGAGGGGAAGGGTACCTGACAAACTGATTTTTTTTTTTAAAAGCTGAATTCCAAATAGCAAAACACTCCTAAAAACGCATGAAAAAAAGTACAGCAATTTGCCCTACTTGATATCAAGGTTTATTGATAGTGATATCATTCAGAAAGGATGGACTATTCAGTAAATGACTCTGAATCAGGAACCAACTATGTTATTTGTGTTGTAGAAAAAAAATGAGGGTGGATCTCTACATAATGTCACACAACAACAAAAAACAAAACTATATAAAATAAGTCCTCACTTAACATTGTCTATAGGTCCTTGGAATCCACAGATTAAGCAAAACGATGTATAATGAAATCAAATTTTTTTTTTTCTTTTTTTGAGACAGAGTCTGGCTCTGTTGCCAGGGCTAGAGTGCCGTGGCGTCAGCCTAGCTCACAGCAACCTCAAACTCCTGGGCTCAAGCGATCCTCCTGTCTCAGCCTCCTGAGTAGCTGGGACTACAGGCATGCGCCACCATGCCCAGCTAATTTTTTCAATATATATATATTTTTAGTTGTCCAGATTATTTCTTTCTATTTTTTAGTAGAGACAGGGTCTCGCTCTTGTTCAGGCTGGTCTCGAACTCCTGACCTTGAGCGATCCACCTGCCTCGGCCTCCCAGAGTGCTAGGATTACAGGCGTGAGCCACCGCGCCCAGCCATGAAACCAATTTTAATATACGTGGGGAGAACATACAAACACCACACAGAGAGGAGCCTTGGTTGGGAATTGATTTTTTTTTTCCCTCATCAATGTTATAATGACATTGAATAAAACAATGTTATTTAAGGACTTACTGCATATAAAAAAGACTTGAGTATCAAAAGCAAAATCATTAACATGTTCAGAAGAAAATATAAGCCATTATCCACATGACCTAGGGGTAAGGAAAGATTTCTTAAAGACACAAACAGTATTTGCCATTCAAGCAGATAAATTCAACGATTAAATTAATATTAAGAAGACCTATTCTTCAAGAAACAATGAATAAAGTAAAAAGGCAAGCAAATTATAAAAAAGATGTGTAACACATAACTATTAAAATCCAGAATATATATAAAACCTCTGAAATTATTAATAGTAAGAAAACACAAGGCTCGAAGGAAAAATAGGCAAAAGACATGAACAGGCACCAACATTACAAGAAATAAATTTACTTTTAATTTACATTTCAGGAAAATACAAGCTAAAATCACAATACTATTTTACCCCCACCGGATTTAGCCAATTTTTGCCTAAGTCTGACTACACCAAATACTTGTGAATATGTGAATAAATGGGAACTCATTGCTATTGAGGGGTATAAATTGGTACAACTACTTAAAACAACAGGGCATTACTCTTGTAAAGCCAGTCATGTGCATATATTGATTCAATAATTCTATTTTTAGAGATATACTTAGAGAAAATCTTGTACAAGTACATCAGGAGATATGTAGAAGAATTTTCACAGTAGAGACAACATTTAGACTTAGGAATATGTCTCTCTCTCCTGCTTTTTTTTATATTAAAGTCAGCTTTAAAAATTAACCTCCCACAAGCCAAAAGAGAGATCAACATAATTTTACTTAGTTTATGATCTCCCTGTAGGAAACTAAAACTTCCCTGGATTTTTCAGTGCTCCTGTAAAAAGCCCGAGCCTCCTAATATGCAGAAATGTATATGATATAAAGAGAATGTTTGCTTCCATTTCCCCCCAAAATGTTTTATTCTTCACATACCTTAAGAATTAGATCTGTAGCCATTTATCTAATTAATTGCTCTGATCCACAAGGATAATAAAACTTTTCTTATCTCCCTGAGAGCATCAAGTGGGTAGAGCAAGAAGGCCAAGAGGTGTAAAAGCACAGATAGATTCTTAGGTTAAGTCCTGAGATGCCAAGACGACTGGAAAGCTATCTCTCTAGGTATTTATATTTCCAAGTGGAATGAGTTCTCAGGAATTTGGAGATGTTTCTTGGTCTAAGAGGGCTAACTGGCTCCTAGAGAGATTTTATTTATATATGAAAGGGTTGCAATTAATATTCATTACATTTCAAGGAGACACTTTCAGGAGGGAAGGGAAATAGCTGCCTCCTTCCTCTGTATAAGCAAAGAGAAACCATTTGTCTTTATCCCTTACCTATGGAGTATGCAGCTGGCTCAATAGGACAAGTAACCTGACTCTTGTTACACTGCCCTAGGGAGTAAGGATTAGGGCAAATTAGGGCCAATACATTTATTACTTACTGTGAAGTATTCACTAAATCTGTCTCTTATCCAGAACACCTTGTGTGCATATTCCAGATAAAATTCTTAAAAACCCAACGTTCCCCAGTGCACCTCCCACTATCATGAAAACTAGTAAGAAAGTAACTATAGTTAGCATAATTCCCAGTGAGGTTTGCTGGAAAAGAGGTAGCCACACAAAATAATTAGGTACATTAGATTTAGGTAGTATATCCTTGTGGATGCCAATGCCCTTTAAGATCTAGGATTTTACTTTACTCCTTGATTATAGGAAGACCCAGTACCCCATGAACATAATATAATACTTGGTAAGAACAAAATGCCACTATCTTTCCTATTCTGATTCTCACTATTAGGAACTGAACAGATATTGTAATTTTCTGATAAACCCCTTACTGTCTAAACTCTAAATACTCACTCTCTGAAACACAAGAAGAATCAAATAGTTTGAATAACTCAGTATCTCTTCATATCCAAACCTACTATCTAAACTTTCACTTTCTGAACTTAGAAAGTAAATATATTTTGATCATGAGGAACACCTGTATTATTGTCAGGCTTTCAAAAGAACAAAAGAAATGTAAATGTCAACAAAAAATTATGTTCATATAAAGTGAGAGAGAGTTCTAAGATACCTTGCCCAAAGGATTCTAGCCTATAGTTCAAAAATTCTTAATGTTTTATAATTCTGTTTATAGGTTTTGTACACAATTTAACTTTCCAATTTGTAAATAAGAGACTGATTAAGCACATACACACAAACAATGAAATTCCATTTAGCCATTAAAAATGAAATCACAAGTTCTGAAAATCACTGATTAAATCTCCATTTGACTACCTAGAAAATGAGGCTCAACAAAGTGAGAAGTAAAAAGTTACCTGTTGAAAAACTTGTATTAAATGGTACACTGGTGCCAAAAAGTTCTCTCCCTCTCTACTGGAATTCCCACCAACATTTAAACATGATGTCATCTATCTCATGTTTAAAGAACATGAGAACAGCTTCTGCAACCACCTGGAACAGCTTCTGCAACCACCTCTCCTCCTTCAGCTAAACCATGCATATTGATATTACATATTCATTTTCCATTAACTCCTCAACCCATAATAATCTGATCTCTGACCCAATCCCTCTACCGAAACTAGATATACTCAATATCTACTAAATTGGATACCACCTTGTCAATATCCCTTAAATCAGTCTCTTCTTACATCATTATTCTTACCTTTCTTATCCAATCCATGAACATCCTCTAATGTAATAATTTCCTATCTTATCTCCTCCCTTCAATGTATTCTCTATTGAGTAACCATAGTAAACTTTCAAAACACAGACCTTATGTTGCATACACATTCAAAGTCCTATCCCACTTCCTTTAAAATCCTTCAAAACCTGCTGCTCTTAGGATCAAGTCTAAACTCCCAAACATTTGAACACTGCCTGAATGAAACTATAAGACATAGATCCCTACTACTGTCCCAAAACTACTCTAGTGTTCTTTTATCTCTTCAACCTCACCAAGTTCCTTGTTCTTTTTGGATCTTCAAATATGCCACTGTCTCTACTGGAACAAACCACATCTATCTGAATAGCTCTATTCATTAGTCTGCATAATACAAGAAAACAAGACTCTTTTTTCATTCTTTACTAAACTGTGTACCCTGCATAAGAAAATGATACTCAAAAAAATATTTGGTGACTATCACATTCATAATCAGAAAGTGCAATAAAGATACTTATGGGGAAGACTGGTCTGTTGAAGGTCTGATATCAAAAAAATAAAGTACCAGAGGCCATAGTAAACACTGTTAAACTAAAAGGTAGCACAAAGACAGAGACCTTGTGGTACGTTCAGAGGCAAAAATAAAATGAACTGAAATATGATCACATATTAATATGGACATTTATAAGGAAGAATGAACACTTTAAAACTTTTCACTCACGAGTTTTTCTTTCTCTAGTTTTTGCAGTAAATTCTCCATGTTATTTCCAATTCTTGCCTTTTCTACAACTTCATAAAGGCTGCAATACATTCCATTCTTCAAAACTGACAAAAGAAAAAATACACAGTAAATATCTAAATGAAGTCTCCTTCTTATATATTTTAGTAAAATTAAATTAGTTTACCTTCATTTGGACCTAAGTATGTTTCCTTATAAAACAGTGCTGGAGGGATTTTCTGTTTCAGATGATCAAGACTCATGACTGTTTCAACATCTAATTTCTCAGGACTGAAAGGAAATTGAAAAATTATGTTTGCCTTACCTGTATTTTTAACTCTAGCAATGTTATCATGAACAAAAAAAATATATACTTGATGGAAAACAGAGGGCATTATTTATTAATATCTCACCTTATTCTAAAGAGGACTTGACATGGGAAGTCCAGATGTATAATAGGTAGATAGATAGCCTGGCAGTATTACCAACCCTCCTTCCTTAACCCAGAAGTTAAAAGGCTGTCATTTTATTAAAGACAATTCAAGAATAAACTGTTCATTTTCAAACATTTACAAAGGCCTATATTTACTGTGTTGGTAGCAAAGGGTCATTTTAGACCTTTCTATCCCAACACGTTGCATAGGAATGAAAACAACCTGAATATGTTAACTTACCACATCAAAGCTCTTTCCGACAAAGTAGTAATTTTTCAGTTTATCATATTTGAATTGTTAAATGAAAAATGTATCTAATTAGGACAAAACTTTGAAAAATTATTTTTCAGATTTAAAATCACTAAGAAAAAAATTTTTTATCATAAATGTGTATGACTAGCCTATCCTCAAATCAAGACAGAGAAGTACAGGGTTCGCACTGCCAATTAATTCGTAACGCCAATTCTAAAGTTATCAAATCAACCTTTTAAAAACAAACCAACATTTGTATTTAAATTCTTACGGACCAATATAAAATTTAAACATGAAAAAGAAATAAGGGGAAACAAGCTAAAGAAACTGATACAATTAGCAACCACGAATTGCTCTTTTCTTTTAACATACTTACAGCTTGATAGGCAAAAAAGCACGAGTGGCTGACCTCAGAGAAATGTAACACAGAAGCTTTCCTTTATTTAAAAGTTGTCCTTTCCACAGGGTATAATTATATTTATCTAAATAAAAAGAATAATGACACAGCTCAGTCTCTCAGCAGCCCACAGAAGTAAAAGTACATCTACTGGAAATGAGAGGGAAAATATCTAGCAACAAGGTTTAAGTAGAAAACAAACAAAATTGACATTTCTATTTATAGAAGATGAAATACTAAGATCTTAGTTTCAGATATCCTCTCCCCTACAAAATCATTCTAGCTGCAAAGAGTAACAAATTTATCTGTCTAAACATCATTATCAGAAAGCTGAGGAACAAAGACAATATAATTATTTCTCTCTTATTCCCCCCTCACTCCCCGCAGACTATATTAGATCTAGTTGACTATATCAATGCCCACAATGTCACGTATCTTCTATTCATCGTCTTCTCATTATGGAGAAACTTAAAAACAACTAATGTCAATATTATTAATCTTCTCTAATTCTCTTCTAAATACTACACCTCTGATGAATTTAATATTTTTATTAAAATGCTGTGTTATGAAACTTGTTTTATGTTTTATTAATACCTTTTCCAATTAAAGTGCTAAAAACCTTTGTTCTTAGCGGCAGCTTCTCATAGACTTTAATGCTCAGAAAGCAAATGTTGATGCTACATTACAACACAGCCTCATTCTCTTTTTCATATTTTGCAGATTTTCATTCATTATAAAAATAAAACACTTATTAATCCTTTACTGTATGTACTTATTCTTTCAATGTATAAAACTAAAGAAATATAAGAATCTTACCTATATTTCTGTCTGCATTAAAGCTGTTAGATCTACAAATAAATTTTTAAAAGGAAAAGAAAAACATTACTAATTGGTAAAAACATGGAAATTAACATTTAAGACCTTGATAAGTGCTATTTTTAATGGCATACTACACAAGAGAATTAAATCCTTCCTAAAAGTAGGAAGAACAAATGAATAACTCATTACAAAATCTAATAAATCCAAGTCCACTTAGAGAAAACTGAAGTACTTACTTTGCCCAAATTTAAGGGAGCTATTTCTTCCAAAAATATCAGTCAAGAGGAAATAGTGTCCATTAAAGTCTCTATCAATTACTTTATTCTGGCAATAAGACTAGAAGACACCTCAATATATTTAAATATATTCATTTATCATTCAATAAATATTTACTAACCTCCTATTACTTATCAGGTACAATAGGATTACACAGATAAACAAAACAAAGTCCCTGCTTTCACAGAATTTATAATCTAATGAAGACAGAATAATCAAAAAGTAAGTATATAGTTTAAGAGACAATCCTGATTTTAAGTGCTATGGAGAGAGACGGGAGTTAAAAAGAAAAATCAGGGGAGCCTCAATGATAAAATCACCTTTAAGGAAGTATAGGAATGAATTATGCTGATAATCGGGGAAAGAGAGGGAAAAGCATATATAGAGGCCATGAAGCACAGCACAGCAATCATGGTGTATTCAAGGTACAGGGATGGATGTTCAATAATCCTCATCTGAAATGGTACGGAGGTCAACAGATGGAACCAAAGAGGAGGCCAAGAAAATTAACAGTCATTATTTCTGGGGATATGCCCTCATAATTACAAGTGCTAGATGTCTTTTGAAGATCACTTATGAAAAACATGATAGTAAATGTATATATATCCTGGGGATCATAAATTTAGAGCCACAAAAATATGAAAAAAATGTGTCTTGATATTACGTGAATTGGTACTTATGGCTGTAGATGGTTTCCAGGGCTTATTCACTGACATCAAAAAAGTGCATCATCTCTCCTTTCATGCAAAATATAAAAGAAAAAAGAAAAAGAAAGTGTGATATCTCAAACAACTTAAATAGAAAAGAAGACAATTTGATCTGGGAAACTGATAGAGAGGTCAACCTTAAAAATGTATATACATGTTTCATGATATGTGGTTTTTTATAATAGCAGTATTTCTAAATTAATAGATATCATACATGACTTTAAATATGTAGAGGTACTCAAATATTAGTAGACATTTGACCATTTCACATACATCCCTATAAATTTATTTACTCCATTTGGCTAAGACATTTTCTGGAATCACAAGGGATTGCTTTATATTTGGTCATTTTATATTGGCACTTGCAAGAAATCATCAGGGTACTCAACACTAGCTAAAAATCAGACTCACCTGGAAGCTTTAAAAAAACTACCAATGCCTAGGATGCCCACTAAATATCTAATTTAAATGGTCTTAGGTGGGGCAGAGGCATCCTTTATAGAAGTTTTCCATTTCCAGGAGAGCTATTAGGTTATTAAGTATGGAATGTGCAATTTCCTTAAGTACTAAGTTTGACAGCTGGTATCATTTCACACTTTGACATTTCTTTCATTTTTTTTCTTTTTATTGTGAAGGCACATCCTCATTCTTTCAAATGCACATTTTGGCTTGTGATTATCTTTCAAACTTTTTTAGAGCAATTTTTGTGAAACCATGGATAAGTCGAAAATTCATGTTATTTTCGAATGAGTTCCGTTGTGGAACCAATGCAGGGCAGACAGCTCGAAATATCAATGAAGTGTTTGGGAAGGGCCGGGCACGGTGGCTCACGCCTGTAATCCTAGCACTCTGGGAGGCCGAGGTGGGCGGATCGTTCTGAGCTCAGGAGTTCGAGACCAGCCTGAGCAAGAGCGAGACCCCGTCTCTACCAAAAATAGAAAGAAATTAA
>CAUYSK010048991.1:0-20429 GCA_963575035.1 Avahi laniger
GTGCAGGTTAAAGGCATGCCCTTCCTCCCTACAGTGCTCCCTGTGTCCTTTAATTGCAGGTTTACCATCCCCCAAATCCCCCTAATCCCTGGAGAGTGTTTCTGCCATGTGATCACCCTAGTGTTGATCAGTTAGTACCAATTTGATGGCGAATACAAGTGGACCCCATTCTTCCGCTCTTGTGGTGCCTCGCTTTGGATAATGGGCTTAAGTTTAATCCAGGAAAGTATAAGAGGTGCTAGATCACTGTCATTTCTTATGATTGAGTAATATTCCATTGTAAACATATACCAAATTTTAATAATCCACTCATGGATTGACGGGCACTTGGGTTGTTTCCCCATTCTTGCAATAGTGAATTGTGCTGCCATAAACATTCAGGTGCAGATGTCTTTATCGTAGAATGTTTTGTGCTCTTTTGGGTAGATGCCTAATAGTGCTATTGTTGGATCGAATGGTATTTCTATTTTTAGCTCTGAGGTATCTCCAAATTCTTTAAAATAATTTTAAAGAGATTTACTCTGAGCCAAATTTGAGGACCATAACCTGGAGCCATGCCCAAGAGGTCTTGAGCAGTGGACTCGCTGAGGTTGGGTTACAGTTTGGTTTTATACATTTCAGGGAGACAGGGGTTATAGTTAAAGTCATAAATCAATACGTGGGAGGCATACATTGGTTTGGCCCAAAAAGGTGGGCCATCTCGAAGCCAGGAGCTTACAGATACAGGTGGGTTTAAAGATTCTTTGGCTTGTAATTGGTTAAAGACATGAAGCTTTGTCTAAAGGCTTGGAATGTTTCAACATAAGGAGCTGTTTATCTGAGATAAACCACCAGTCATAGATTTGTTGTGTAAATTGAGGACCTGCAGGTTTGTCTTGCATACCCTTAGGCCTGTTAGTGGGTTACAAAGGATGTCCCCAAGAAGTGAGGGGGGCATAAGGCATGTCTGACCTTCCTCCTGGCAGGCAATTTAATTTTAGGACCCCCCCACGAGGGGGTCCATTTAGTCAGCCCGCAGGGGGGTAAGCCTTAAAATTTTATTTTAGTTTACAAAAGAGAAGTGAGTTATTCAGGGAAGCTATGGTAGAATGTGTGTGTGTGTGTGTGTGTGTGTGTGTGCGCGTGCGCACGTGTGTTGGAAAACAGGTAAGAAAGTATTCATAGATAGCCTGGAAATGAGCAAGTTCTGTATTATGTTGCATCAAATTGATGAGTATAGAACTGGAAAATCAACAAAGAATTTTGAGAAACTGAGGGACAAAATATTATTTGTATTCTTAAAAGGAAATCTGAAAGTGTAGGATGTGGACTGCTTGGAGATTGTCTGGACAGGGGAAGACTAGTTAAAATGTCAGGAAGCCAGGTGGTTCCTCAAGAAGAACGAATTTCTCCTTGGAGAATCATGGACATATCCTGCCCCCTGGAATCCCCCCACTCCTTGCAAATCACATTTTCTTAGGAAATCCTGCATTGCTATCAGCAGACATCTTCAGTTAGATTTTGCAACTCCATTCCTACCAAAGTAGGAATGTGCATATCTACATTTTACTTTATTCTTATTAGTCTACATTGTAATCCCCACATAACAGATAAGACATTATGGTGATTAACTTTTACTAAAAGACTAAGTATAACAGATAAAATAATTACAAACCATCTAACCAACATTTTATAGGTAACTAACAAACTAGATTCACTAGGTATGATATGCACTTCAGAATTCAAACACCTTGGCCTATCTTCATTGAGAGTCCTTCAGCTCTACCTCCCTGCTTGGTTAGGTGGCTCACTGTGCATACCATCTTTGAGCCACCTTACAGAGACAGAGATGTCAAATTTCTATAGGTAGATAGTATTTTTGACTATAAGAAATCTGATCAAACTGTCAAAAATACAAAAAATCAGCTAAGGAAATTGTCAAACATAATTCATGGTTCTGGAACAGTATAACGCAAATATTTCATCAAAGCAGAAAGTCAAAATTGGTCATTATTATCTTTAAATAATCTTTTGTCCATTTTTTCCAGCCTGAACATTTTAGTCATAATCAGTGGCTACCATGGTCTATCTTTCAGAAGCCATCTTTTCTTCATGTTTGAGGACATCCTTGGGCATTTCTAGAAACCTCTAAATTCCTCTCCATCCAACACCTGGCCCAGCTTTGGTGCCCCAGTTTCAAGTCTTTCCCAACTTACCCTGAAATGACTTACTGGAAATAAAAAAGAGAATATATAAATCCCTTTACTGTGATCCCAACCCTACTCCAAGCCGTCAGCTGCATCCCATTAGAATTCACTGTAATATGGCCAACCTCACTGCAAGAAATACATACATATTTCTTAGGATAAGACATGTTAGAGAAGGCGAGAACTTGATCTAGGATTTTAACAAGAGGTGGAGAGGGGGAAAAAACAGATTTCAAGGTGTCGTGGCCTTAGTGATCAAGTGGATGATGACAAGGGATGAGCAGGGAAATATCCTTCAGCTTGGATACCTAAGTGAATGGTGAAATGAAACCAAATGCAAAATACTACAGGAGGAGCAGATTTGACAGGGAACAGTGTGCTCCATTTTGTTAGACTGAAGTGACTGTAAAACAGTCAATAAAGATTTCTAGTAGGTTGCTGAAAATGGGGAAGCAGGGCATGTAGCTCAAGTGAGAGGCAGGAAATGGACATGCGTAACTGGGTATCATCACTTTGTTGGTAAAAGTAGAGGCTATGTGAGAAGATGAGACTGTCTAGGAGGTATGTGTAAAGAGGGAACAGAAAAATACCACAGACTAAATCCCAAACAACAGATTTTGTATATAAACAGATTTAACCAGGGCTTATCCAAAGGAACATTAAAAGATTCTGAAAATGAAAGATCAAATAGGTAAGAATTCCTATAATGCATATACACTGAAAATATTTTAAAAATTAAATTCTTGCTAAGAATTCAATAATGTATATACTCCGGTGCCTAAGCTTGTAATGTAAAACTCAGACACTGAATTACTTACATCAAAGAGGAAATAATATCAGTTAAGTCAAATGTTCTTTTTGGGTAGAAGCATAATGTTTTTTCTATTTACTTTTATATTTATTTGGAGTTATTCTTTCTCTTTCAATCTATAAACTGCTGTTAACATTCTCAAATACGAAATCATTATTTTTTCTACCTTTATTCATTTGCACTCTGCTACTATTCATAAATAAGAAAACAGGTAGAAAAATGAGATTTTAATTTTTTGGATTTTGATTGCACTGTGCTTATTGGAAAACACTTAAGTACAACTTCCCAACTTTGGATGAGCACAGAATTTACAAATAAGATGGAGTGTGCATTTCATTAAACATCTGAAAGTTGAGGCAAAGAAGACAAAAAATTATACTCTGAGCATGTTCACAATAATTTTTACAATTATAGACACACACAAAAATCAAATTAAAGTATATTAACTGAGATAGCATATTTTCATACATGACATTAAAATTTTACTATGCCTTGAATCATATATTTCCAAAAGTTTCTAAAATTCACTTTCGGTCTATCTAAATATTAAACAGATGTTGGAAAAAAGTTACTACTTACAAATGTTAAGCATTTTAAAATCAGATTATGTTTTTATTTATTATAGATTGAGTTATTATTGTTTTAGGATTTAATAAAGAGAAGCTTTATCATTAAAACACAACATTGTACATGGATCTGCTTACTCTTTGAACCATGACTTAGGTATGAACTTTAAGAAACTTGATGAGATTGAATAAAATATATAAAAGTTTAAATGCCTCTGCTGCCTAGAGTAATCAACTGATTAAAACATTGATTTTACAAAATGGATTTGAAAACATTAAACGAAATGTTGATTATGATGAGCTCAATTATTTTAATTTTTCCTAAAATAATGTCTCCATATCAGACAAAAGTAACAGGCAACAGAAACGCAGAGATTTAGAAATAAAGGTGATCATTCCCCATAAAGGCCAAATGTGAAAACAATAAAATATAATAATGACATAATACAGAATGTCTTAGAACAAGTAGAGTTTCCAATGACATGGATTAAACATCAGCCTTTTATTCCAGGAGGGTAGCAGCTTTCATTCTGTGGCAAACAGGTTCACAAGTTACACAGCTATTACAGGAAACACAATTCATGCACACTGCATAACTGAACATACTAGCATGAGAATTCAAACTTTCTAAACTCTGTAGCCCCTGACAAACTAAAAAAAATGCATGGAGAGTTATAAGCTGTGCAGAGAAATGTGAAATATTGAGGCACGTCCACTGACACATTATGAAATAATTGAATCTCTGCAAAAGGTTTTGGTAATTTTAAGTACATAAATATTATTTATCACTGCTAATTTTTTATGAAATTAGTAAAAAAAAAAAAGGTGAAAGGTAGTATGAGGCCAGGAATTAGGTTAAGACACATATATGTTAGAGATAGACCACAAATTTGCCTCTTAAGTAAAGACAAAGGGGAGGTTAAGTTAAAGCAGGAAACACTATAGGTTTTATGATGAAAAAGATTCATAACATTAAATATCAACTCGTTGCTTAGGAGTACAACTAATTCTGCTATTAAGACTAGGTAGAATTTCTCTCTCATGTATCTCATGTTAACAGAGAGGTAGAAACCTATTATATAATTCAATAATAATATAATTGAATAAACTTTTAGGTAAGCAATTTGTTTCCTTAAATTGGTTGGCTTCTCCTGTTTTAGATTTTAAAAACCTTCAAATACTCTGAGTAAATACAGACTTGTGGAATCACAATGCTAACAGTATTTTCCCATTCATGACATTGATTTATTATATAATGTTTCACAAAAATGTTGTTACTCATGGCAGCTGAATTGGTTGCTTCTACCAAAGAAAGGAAAGAAACAAAGGCTCTTTTATCTTAGGTAAATCTTTTTTTCTAGCCATTCTAAAGAAAGATGGGAGTTTATAAACAAGTGTGGAAATAAGTCAGATAATAATAATGTGTGGGTTAGTAATTGAAACATTATATGCTTATAGCAAAGACAAATGTAGTAGCTCTTGGCTCTCATAGATTTAAGGTTTGCATTTTTAACTATTTTGGAGAATGTTCATGAAGAAATGTGAAATAATGAGGCTTGTCCACTGAAACATTATAAAAATGATTAACAAATATCAACTAACAGTAGTTTGGCCTAAAGTAAGTTACTAGGAATGGGCATAATAGTTTAAAAAAAAAAAAACCTGTAATGTGAAAAATTATTCTGTAATAAGAGTAAATACTATGACTATAGTTCAAATATTGTCACTCTTCTTGAAACAAGAATATTAGAGAAATTCAGTGAGAAACCTCTATCAAAAATGAAGAACTCCCTTGAATTCTGACCTATATGTACAAGCATAGGATTTGGAAATAGAGCACATGAATTTGGGTTCTTATTCCATTATTTATTAACCTTGTGATCCTAGGCATCTCACTTGAATTTTCTGAGTCTCCATTTTGGTATCTATAAAATGAGAATATAATAGTCAGCGGACAAATTTGTTTTGATGTTCAAATGAGCAAATATTTGGGGAATAAAAGCTATATTAACTATAGCAATGTGAAAAATGATTTTCTTCAAGGACACAAAAATGTCATTCAAAAAAAAAAAATACTCAAAGCCAAAGACTGAGACCAGGAAGATAGTTAGAGATCAACTGGTCCTGAGGTTTTTACCTTGTGTTCCTCAGTCTGCAGTTCTTGACAGTGTCCCAGAGTCAACTGCAGGGGCAAAGCAGAAATAGATTAGAGAGCGCCCCTAGTCTTTCTTTCACCAGAGGCACTTCCCTTTCACTGGTATTAGATATTGGGGTCATTTAGAAGATACTGTTGGGACAAATTCCTCAACTGTGGCTAAAAATGATCACGACAAAACCCTTTCATCAAATCCAGTTCCCACCCTGCAACAGCTGAGAAACCTGAGGCCAAGAAGGATGGAGGGACCTGCCCAAGGTGCTACTGCTGGTAGATGGCAAAGCCAGGGTGTGAACAATTTCTTCTAAGTACTATTCTAATGGGATCTGCACACTTTTCACCACACAAATGAATCTCCTCAAAGGTTACAAGCTGTTAAATTTGGAGTGGGAGCTTTAGTACTTTTGGTGCCTCTGAATTCTAACTGCTTCTGAACTCCATTTTAGTGTAGAGTGACTATTTGAATTAACATCTAAGGCTGAAGCTTTAGCTCCTAGACCAGTGATGGACATTGCCATGGCAATTACAGCCTTTCTGGCTGAATGCTGAAATCCTTTATTTTTAAAGATTTTCAATGTCAGTTTGGCAGAGAACACTCTAGATAACCTATTTGATACCAACAAAGTAGTATAAAATGTTCTAAAATCTGATCGGGTTTTATAATATCTTACAGAGTCAATCTAGAAAATCTTATTTAGGAGTATCAAGAAAATTCTCAAGGCACTTGGATCATTCTTTTAATTTTTAGGATGTGAGGCTCTATAATTCTCTTGGAGGAATGCGAATCCTTAAATTTGCTCATTCTGTGGTTGTCCTAGAAGTCTCTAATCAGCTTCACTGAAGACATATGATCAACCCATGCTTCTAAACAGTTGCCAAGAAAAAGAGACTTAGAATAAAATAAAAACTTAGATGTTAGTATATTAAAATCTACATGTATATAAAATAAAGCAGTTTACTTTTAGTCATAGAGTTTTAAAAGCTAAGAACTTTATCAGAAATCGAGCATAATTAACAACTAAACTTATAAACATTTATTTTGACATGTAAGCATTTACTCATCTAAATAGTTACCAATTTAAATGTATGTACTCAAATATTCACAGATATTTTGAACAGAAGTAAATGGTAACTTAAAGTTGTAAGCTCTGCCAAATTGTATTTTAGCTGAAAGTCCAATATAGTATGAGAAACAACTCGCTGAATATATAAAAGGAACACCCCAAAAGACACATGCTGATTTATTGTCTTGCAGCATTAAGCCATCTTGTGTAGCTATAATTTTGAGTCCATAAATCTTAAAATATTCTTTTTAACTGGACCTTCAAAATGTGATGTATTTTCAGTTGGTAAAGTCTGGAGATCAGCAAAGCAGCAACAGTCAGTAGAGAGGCTAGAACATATGCTTAGTAATGACAGTGGACAACTGAAGAGTTCTAAAATAGTCATTTGCACAACCTCCTTCAAATGTATTTTTCTTAATTCTCTTTCCACTCATATCAAATATGTCCCCTCATCCCTTCTATGTGTATAAAGAATATTTCACTACTGTAACTTGAAGTTAATTTCAACTTCAATTAAACAAGTCCATTTCTGAATATAGAAAATTCAGGATTTTAATGTACTGTATATTTCAAAACAATAGAGTACATTTCAAATGTCTCACCACAAAAAATGAGATGATGAATATGCTAATTATCTTGATTTAATTTCTCCACATCATATACATATATTGAAACATCACTTTGTATCCCATAAATGTACATAGTTATGATTTAAGTTAAAATAGTATTAATTTAAAAAATAAGGTTACCTGTTACAAAATCTTTATGAGTAGTTCCTGTATGGAAAGAGAACTGAAACTACACCTGGAGGGAGAGAAGTTACAGTTCCTCTACATGTGAAAGAAGTCAAATAATTCAGTATTCACAAATATGTTTCTTATTCTAAGCCAAGAAATGAATATATAAGGCATGTTGCTAAAAATATGACATTTGTTAGAGAGTACTATTTTTCACTATGGAATGACTAACATAAGAAAATACCACCTACTTAGACTCATCAGAAAGCCTCCTACACTGCAGCAAGCTTCACTTTCCTGGGCCGAGTGTCTTATTGATGAAACCAAAAAACATTTTTAGAATTTTTCTAAACACCAACTCTCTTACTTGATTCAAATTGTAGACGAATGTACTATGAGATCGGCTTAAGACCTCAGCATTTTTTAATCAACCGTTTGTTTAAACACCTATGCAATTTTTTGCTGGATTATAATTTCTCACCCATATAATACTTTCTTAATGACCTAATTGTGTTATTCAAGAAAGGTTTTTCCTTGCCTATGTAGGGCAAGATTCGAGCTCTTGGTAGATGAAATTGTGTTTAAATTAAAGAGATAAAATTAAGCAACAGTAACTGGACTATATTTAATTACCTCCAACAAGTAAAAGTATACTTATTGAAAAGTTGTTTTATATCAAGATTAACCATGACTATACAGTTTATAATTTTCACACTTTACATGATAATTAAGAAAATATTCCAGAAACAAATTGTTCATGCTCTGCAAATAGTAGAAAAATTTCATTTTAAATTCTAGCCAATCATCCCATTAAAGAAACAATCCTGATAAATAAAAGCTGAGATCTAATATGATTGCAAAAATTATATTATACTCTTGATGTGT
This sequence comes from Avahi laniger, assembly GCA_963575035.1. Lineage (NCBI taxonomy): Eukaryota > Metazoa > Chordata > Mammalia > Primates > Indriidae > Avahi > Avahi laniger. The sequence goes on from CAUYSK010048991.1 coordinate 8,405, forward strand.
TTAATGTTTTTGATCCCAAAGCAAACATTATCCACATGTATATTCTGAATATCTGAAAGTGTAATTTCTTAATTGCCAAATTAATGTGGATGAATTAGAACCCATATTTCAAAAGCTAGTAAAAGAATCACCAAAGTCATATATTTAGTCATAACCACTTATTCAGCCTCAATGTCTCTTATAAATAAACCCTACATAAAGCAAATTTAAAAGTGTCGGCTCTAAAAATTAGTAGCAGTCTCTCTTCTAGTGCATAAGATCAGTTGTTTAAAAGAGGGTAACTAGAGAGCTATAATAAAAGCTAAAGGTATTATTTAAATATCAACTACTAAATGGCAGACAGTACTCTATAACTCAGAGATATTCCAGAATAGAGGGTGCTTTTTCTAATATCAATATTCATTAACACCCGCATTTCCAAAGCAGGAACTCATAATTTTGGTTGTTTGATGTTGTTTCTTCTTTAAAACAAACACCAGGGCAAAATCCAGAGTAAAGTTTATTCATTCATTGGAGAGAGAAACAGATAGAGATCAAAGGGAAAAGAACAGATAAATTCTTTGGATGAGAACTCCCTCTCCCTTTTCAACACTGATCTGTTTCATCAGGAGCTTATGTGCAGAATAGAAGATGAAACATGCTTGCCTTCATTAGCAAGTTTTACACACATATTTTAGTTTTCCACCAATAAATCCTTTAATATGCATATCATATTTATTTTTATGAAAATGACAGTAATGGCTTAACAATTATTGTAGTTTATCATTAGTTTAAAAATTTGCAAAAGACAACACTACTTATACTGTACAATACATAAAAATCAATGTTCACACACTCAACACAAAAACAATTGTTGTTAAAATCTCATAAAGAGAAAATAGTTTATCCAAAATGAAGATAAAGAATTAGTAGAATCTTCTTTTCTTAAAACCTGAGGCAAGTAGCTTCACCTAACAATGACACTGACCATTTAAAACTAAACTAAACTATATTCTTATACTATTAGGCATGTTTATTTATCAAATCCCAGTAAACATTTTTATATATTTAAAGCATTATAAAAACTTAAGTTTTATGTGAATGTGCCTTAATGCAAGTATTATTAGATCATAAGAAAAGTCAAAACACAAAAGTAATGCCAAAAATATTAATAAGTATCTCAACTTTTTTCTCCCCTCTCTGCATGGATCACCCTAGGAGGCCCTTCAGTAAGGAGCCCCTAGAGAATAACTTGAACTAGAATTGTCTAGAAAATCCAAGCCAATGGATTCTGCTGATAAGGAGAAATTCAGACAAATTATTCCACATGCAGTACATCCATCTCTACAAAGTGTGTATGTTTCAGAGTACAAGTATTCCGAAGCCTCAGTATTTCAGAGGTGCAGTCAAAACTGACAACACAAATTTATTTCCCTAACTGGAGGATCTCAAACATTTTCTAATAAGGCTTGACTATATTTCCTCTCTTGCCAGTTTTGACTTTCAACAGTAGCTTGCCCCTGACATAATTTCTCAACAACCTCAATAGATCTTTTCCTTTAACATTCCTTCATTTCTTCCTAGTCAGTCATTGCCAACACACTCCCTCGAGCCCAAGTTCTCTACCCTTCACTGCCAGCCCACAAAGTCCATCATACTCTGCCCGTGAGAATCTCTGAATTAATATGCAGTAGTACTGAGATTAAGCTGAAATCTTCTGCTAACACTAGACAGAAATTTCCATAGTGGGCTGTTGGCTCTTCTGCTAATTTAAACAATTTATTGGCACCGGGGTTCAGAGGGGGATAAGCTAGTAGGAAACTAAGGGGATATCAGGTAAAATATTCACCCCAAATCATTTTTCCTTCCATTTCTCATAAGAAAAAGCTTTCCTCTGTGCCATCCTCTATAGTTAACAGGAAAATAATCTGAATACTCCACCTCTGCATAAAAAACACATCACAGTCATTGTTCATATTCTCTCCTTTGCATCTCAAATACAACCCAGCCCCTCTCCCAAGAGACTGTGATGCTTGGGAAAAGGCAGCAAGGGATCTTTTCAAACAGGAAGGCAATGTGTCCTATGGCGGGGTAGTACACAGATAATAGGAGATTTCTAGTCTAGGCCAAGGTGTACTGACGGTGACCTTGGCCAAAACACAGAAACTTGTTCGCCAACTTTAACTGGAGCATCAAATCTGCCTCCTCTCTATTTCCTTTCCGCCAAGAAACCCAGAGTCTCAGATGGAAGTGGTGTCTTCTGACTGTCCCACCCCACCCCACCCTAGTCAGTGGCAGGGCGGTTCCAGCAGGCGCCACTGTCCTCTATCCCTCCTTGTTTCCTCATCTATGCAGTTCGGAGCGCCAGGAGAACCGGGCTGCCCTGGCTGGGTATGCCCAGAGGCCAGGGCACAGGGAGAGCTGCAGACAGAGGCGCTGTTACTCGCCCTACAGGGGATTTCCCAGCCCGCTTGGCTTGTAGGGCAAACCCACTTCCTTGACATTTCAAAGCAAACTTCTACTAGTCTCCTACTAGTAGGTGGGGGGTATCTGAAAGCCCTCACTTGAGCAAAAAGTCCATCTGAATGTCTAGCACAAACACCCTTTGAAATAAAAGAGTAGAATGTATAAAACGCCTAGGAGTAAAGAAGGGTGGAAAATTTTTTTAAAAAGGGGGTTCCCAGTTGTCACCCCATTTCCCGCTTTTTTGTTTACAGTGAGCGGGACATTTAAATTATTTTGTGGTTTGTTGGTTTTTTTAAGTTTTGTTTTTTGTTTTTTTTTTAACAGGCACTGCAGGCAGCGGTGCCCACAGACAGAGGGGCAAATTGTCAGGCTAGGTGCTCCTGCCAGGCAGCCCCTCGTGACTGAGATGGGGGACGCTAGAGGGAGAGGGCTCGGTTAGGGGACCTGCGGGGGCGGTAGAGGAGGGGGTCTCTGTGTGGGTGGCGGACCAGGTGACGCCCGCCGCCCAGCCCTGCTCCCGCCTCCCCGTCTGCCTCCCCTCCTCCAGACCCGCTACCGAGCGAGCCGGGAGCTGGGGCGGACACGTCTGCGGTGCTTGCTGAGCCTGGCCAGAGGGGGACTCCCTCCAGTCCCCGCGCTTGCGGCCGCCCCCCTAGCCGGACACCAGTTCTCGACCCCGGGCAATACAGCTGGGGGGGAACCCATGTCGGCAGACGTGGGAGGAAAAAGGTCTCACGAAGTTCTGGGATAAAAACGAGCCGTCGCTGCAGATGCCTCTGTCACTGGAATCTGCGAACGGAAATGCGCTGTCCCTGCACCGGGCAGGGGCAGCATCGGGTTCAGAGCAGAGGAGAGGAGGCAAAGTGGCCGCGCAGCTAGGACAACTTTGCTTGGAAAGCAGGCGACAGCGGACAGAGACTGTGCTGCCGCCGCCGCCGCTTCCCCGGGCGCCGGGTCTGTAGCCCCGGTGCTGCTGTCACTGGCGAGGAGGACAGGGCGGCTGTTGTCAGGCGGAGCAGGCAGGGGGGGAGCACAGCCTGAAGGTGCCTGGCGGGCCCGGGAAAGCCCCTCTATAAGTCCCCGGCCCTAGGAGGGGCGCTGCGCCCGGGTGCACTGGCCCGCAATGCCCTCTCGCTGTCCCACGGGGCCACCAACTCCTCCATCGGCGCGGGGAAGAGGCAGCGGGGCGCAGAGGGGAGAGCTCGGGAAAGGGGGGAACGGCGCCCGCCTGGGGAGCATCACGTACCTTGAGCTCCTCGATGTCCAGGTCTGTTGATCTGTCCATGGAGCGAAACTAGAGGAAGTGGAGAGGAATCGCGCAAGTTGGACCCAAAAACAATCTAGTCTTTTAGTTTCCAGCTTAAACTCAGCTTTATCCTCCTCCAAGCCCGGGCAGCTTCTCTCAGTCTCATTCTCTGTGGTCGCGCCGCCTCCACCGGTTAAAAATAATAAAAATAAATAATAATGATAATTCACTTTTGTTTTACTTCCTCAAAGATTTAGTGACAGGTGATCTTTACCGCGGTGCAACACAGCTCAATCGAATCAACGAATCAAACAGGGGGTTAAAAAAAAAAAACAAAAAAAAATCCACTCTATTTAAGATTATTTCTTCTTCTGCAATAAGCTTAGAAACCAGCGATTTGCTGCATCCCGAGAAAAAAAGCTGCTTCCCTGGACAGCATCATGCGGCAAATTTCACGCAAATGTGTTCAAACTGAAGAGAAGAGTATATGATAAAAGCCTCGCTCCGCCAGGCTTACTCTGGTAGCTCATTTAGCACCAGTCCCAGGCATTAGCCATGATCAATTTCCCTGGCAAGATAACAGAATCCCCGAAGTCCTGCATAGACTTAAAAAAAAAATGTCTTGCAGTTGAGAGATATTCTCTCATTGGGGAAAAGAAGATAATAAAGTCTGAAGGGAACGTTCTCCTTGGAAGGTTATGCTAAAAGTGTTGAGAGAATAGGAGGTGGATCCTACAGACAGAAAAGGGGGAGAGAGAGAAGAGAGAGAGGGAGAGAAAAATTTTCCTCCTGCTTTGCTGTTTTACTAGCCTTCACCACCAGGTGACTGACTTCACTTCTCTCTTCCCACAGCCAGCACTAAGGGGATTTCTCTCATCTGTCAAAAAGCAACATTTCCTCTCCAGACAAATACCATCGCTGGGTCTTAAAGACTGCCCTCTGTCCAGAATCCATTAGGTGACAAGCATTTTAATTCATTTCACACGTTGCTTCATCTCGTTTCTATAGCTCTGGGAGGAATATGCTTACGTGTATCATTGTCATGTATTCAGATTATATTCACTTTAGATCTCTGCTCCGTTTAGTGTCAGGTTGCTTTTTTTTTTTTAAAAAAACTTAAGACTTTTAAATAAAGTGACTACTAGGCATATTAAAGGAAATTTCCTGAAATGATGCTTATGATAAAGCAACTTTTTATTGGAAAACTATTCTTCAAATAGACTCTGACAGGTCCATGCATTTAACTTGTAGGTTGCAGATTTGGGAAAAGGACTCATTTTCTTCATTTAAATTTGTTAGTGTAAAAGCTTGACTTTTGAAGGGATGTAAACAGTTTCTTCTTATTTTTATTATGGCACATAAAATATCGACACTGAAAGATGTTTTCAGATTCAGGAAAACAGGCTGTATAAGTACTTTTGTTTCTAACTTTTTTTTAATTATTTATTAGGATTTAAATGTGCACAGTCTAGCCTCCCAGCCTCCCTCTTTGACTTCCTCTTTGTCCTCCCTTGCTGAGCTCCAGCCACCTGGTCCACTGGCCTGGTCCACCTGCCGTTTCTTCTGCCACTGCCTCTTAAACTTGCCCTGCAATCAGGACAGCTCTCTCTCCCTCTCACTCATTGCATGTTTAACATTCATGCTATGAACTAAAGTCACTCATCAGTGACGATTTTCATCAGGTTAGTCCAGTAGCTATTCTCCTATCCTCTTTGTCACAGCATAACTTCAATTTATCATTATTTAATGTATGCATTTGTTATCTGTTTGTTTTCTTATATGACTCCTCCAGTAGACTGTACGCTCTTGAGGGCATGTTCCTTACCTTTCTCGTTCACCAATATATCCCCAGCGCCTAACAGATAATAAGCACATAAATGTGCATGGAACAGATAAATGTGTGGAAAGAAACCTTTACAGCTAATACTCTAATGTCTAAAAACCCCCATGGCTCCCTCCTCCCGTCACTCCCACCAACCATGCACATCCCAGTTCTTCCCCTCTGAGTTTGCAGCTAAGTGTGCAGCATTCTGCTATACCATCAAGTATGCTGACTTTAGTTTAAGGCTATTCTATTCCACACATTTATCAAAGTTATCTTTCTTTCAAACTTTGACTTGTGACTACAGCTTTCAAAGTTAATATCAAGTAGCCAACACTCCATAATTAGTAAGGCTGAACATCAAATCCTCATAATAAATTTTACATGGTCATTTTACATAATTATTTTACGTAATATATGATGGAAGATAATAATGCTGTAGGTTGAGGATAAATGAACTTATATAAAACTTATAACTCTAAAAGAGTGCTTTTCTAGAATGTATCAACAATTCAACATGAATAAATACAATTACAAATTTTTAAAATTCAAGCCTTTCCATATGCTAAATTCTCTGTCAACTTGCCGTTGCCTAACTTTAGAAAATTAAATAAAATAAGCAAATTTATTTTGAACATATTAGCTATGTATAAGTTTTGAATTTGCAATTTAAAAATGTAGTTCAAGGAAGATATCTGTAAAAATAAGCATCAATGTTTAAATATTATTCAGAAAGGGAAGACTCCAGATAATTTCTTAGTATGGCATCAAATTATAGTTGAAAGAAAAAGTGATGTTGTACTTAACAATAAAGTTAACTAAACTTAGCCATATTTTCTAAATGTTATATATAGTCACATATATGTATACATGTAAATATAAAATTACTTTAACTCATCCTTAGTGAATTTGAAAATATTAAATTACATCTAACATTGAATGAGTAGACTGGCATATGAGTTACAGAAGTTATTTGTAATTTCCAAATTAGTTACATATTTGGGCTAATTAAATGTATATAAAACAAGAGATTTCCAAGTCTTTTACTATTTCATGAATTTCCTTGCAAATTAATTAGGCTAAATATTCCTAAAATAAAAAAGTTAGAATTGATCGAAAAAATATGGTTCTTTAAAACATAGTTATATTACCTTCCAAAGCAATCAGGACTCAGTTCCACTTCATCTGATATATGACTAAGGTGAGACAACTGCCAGAAAACTGAATAATTTTAAAGACATTGGAAATAAAGTAATAGAAGTATGAGGAAGTGAGTTGAAGAAAATATTTTCTAGATGTCGCAATCACAACTTCAAGACAAAGGCAGCTACCTATGGCTATGGAGGAAATCATGCTGGCACATAGCAGGGTATGTGAAAGGGGCAAGATTCAATTTTAGTAAAAATGTACAATTCACAGGCAAACTGCAAAGAGCAATTATAACGCCCAAGCAAGGGAAAGGCATTATGCAAACACCTGCAGGTCATGAGACGTTACATTTCAGAATCATTCATCCATAGATACATTCATTAATGTCTCCTTCAACCATAAGGCATTAAAGCAAATGTACTCTTGATATTATGAGCTTCTTTATTTTAACTAATGTACAGACATGGGGAACTTGTAAATAGATATTCTTTTTTCTAGTAGATCATATAATTTTTATTAATCATCTATGGTTTAAAAGTACTTAAAGAGTTTTAAATTTTCCAGGCCTTTCTACTCCCCTTGTTCAACTCTCTTGCCAAAATTGCAATTTTATGCATTTATGTGGATTTCCATGGTGCACTACATCACAAGATCATATTTTATTTCTATTTCCTGAAATTATTAAAGGGAGAAGTAATGGATCATAATTCATTAAAATAAAGTAATAACTTATTGACATAGCTGCTGCTAGTTTATTCTGGTGATTAGCATTTGTATTCATAGGATCTAAACACTTGCAACAGAGATTATTTCTTAAAAATGTTACTTTTTATTCCTTGAAGTTTTTAAAATTATATACTAGAAAATGTTAAAATATGAAATATTAGGTTGTTTTTATTTGTATATAAGACATGTAATTGTTAATATGCGAGTAGATGAGGAAAATAAATGAGCTAATAACATTGTGATGTAGTTGAAAGGATACCCTTTGGCTTTTCCAAAAATGATCACCCCTATTATAGCACAGATGTATATTTTTCATAGAAAATAGTGTGGCAATTAAGTTAAAATAATTTCCATTAACCTTCAACCCATGTCATGCTCCTACTCCAAATTTTCCCCTAAGGGGAAAAAAATAAAAAGAAAAGAAAAATAGAACCAGTACCTCAGATGACAGGATAAAGAGAATAAAAAGGCACAGACATGCCTGCTTGTAGCCAAAAGGAAGCCAGAATGCAGAATTAAAGTTATCAAAAATTTGAAACTGGGAGAATTTCTTTCTTTCCTTTATAGATTAAATGGAGAAAAAAATATTGGCAAATGTTTCATTTTTGATAAAAATTATATTCTGTTTAGCCACATAGGATTTCAGAAGTAGCTTAGGCATGAGAATGCATGTGCTCTCTGTAGCATAGATGATAGTAATCTCTAAAAGATAATGGAGAATCTGCTTTGCAGAATTTAAAGAGAATGGTGATTAATATACTTCCAGTCTTAGAAGCATCCCCCCAAACCATTATTTATTGAAGCTCAGAGTCATAAACATTGCTAATTATAGTTTGAAGTTTTAAAAAACAACCTACCTTAAAATGCTAAACTTCTTGTGGAGTATAAGAAATAGAAACATAACAAATCTACACACACACACACACAAATAGTGTCATCTAAATTTGAATTAAAGGTAGCAACAAATGCATAATAGTTAAGGGTATAACACAATAATTAAAAAAAAGAAGCACACCAGTCCATGTCAAAGAACACAATTATACATGACAAATGAGAAAGCAGTGTTGTCAAATGTCTCTAATCAAAAGCTACTGTTGATCTTCAAGGTACTTTCCTGTCAAAAATGATTATCAATTTACCTAAATGTTTTAAAAGTTCAGATATAGTGAGCCCTAAAACTATAACTACATACCAAAAAAATGCAACTCTAAAAAATTTTTGTTCACCCTCAAATGAACCTTAGTATTAGAAATAGTAGTCTTACTAATCTCACTGACTGAACTTACTATTAGAAAAAGGAAAGTCTGTTGTCCCATTATTCATCTTGACTGTATAAATTGGTTTCTGTTTAATATCAGCTGGACTCTTCAGCAAAATTAATCTCTATAAACAGGCTTCATATTAATTCTTAAGCTAACCTTTTGAAAGGAAAGTGAATTTTTTGGGAATATTTTTTTATCCCAACAGAAGAACTTGACTGTTAAGCCACCCCACATGTCCAGAAGTGATAAACCAATATAATACCAACAACAATAAAACCTTTATGAACTGTCAGTCTTTCCATGGGTTCTATTGACATCAGTCTTTCAAGAAATGGAGTAATATGAGAGCAAGACCACAGATATGAAGATAGAGAAATAAAACTGCAATTGATTCTAAAAGAAGGGTTGGAATAGCCAGGAAGAACTGAAAGTAGTATTGGCTTACGTTGGAATACTTGGGGAGTAGCACAAAAAACAAAACAAACAAACAAACAAAAAACCTAAGGAATCTGGAAGAAAATACTTAATACTAATGTGTGTGATTAAATTCTAAAATAGGGCTCTTACTTTCAAATGACTTCTAGTCTGGAAATTTTCCTATTCTGACAGTGCCAATGAAGGATACTATAAAACAAAACATTATTATTTTTATGGTCTGTTCATTGACATATGATTATTTGAAACTCAAATGAGTTTCTTTATGGGATCTTGTAGCTTTTTTCCTTATTATTCAACTCTTTCTGCTCTGAATGCAGTCAGCTCCACCTTCCTATGCTTGGAGATTTGATGCATTATCCTGGTGCTCCTCAGAATATATCTGCACAAAAAAATGTCAAAAAAGAAAAAAAAAACTGCAAACCTTCCTCCTTTTCAAAGGTGATGAGTTTTGGAAATTGATGTTTGAAAGGGTAGAATGTCTTAAAATCCTAACTGGACATGTGAATGTCTTTGATCTAAAGAAAGAAGACTTAATTTATCTATGATTAAGTATTTTTGTTTTGATTTGTAAAGCACATATGGATAAAGTGCATGTTTATTAGAGGTCTGAACATTAGAGACAGAATGAAACATCTTTGTAGATTTTTCTTTCGATAATCCATTTTAGAAGTAGTCTCAGTATATAGTAAATTGTATGTCATGTTGCAAAATCACTTTAATAATTCTTTGTTACTATATTCTTATTTTTCATATGGTAATATTGTAAACTTAATTTTCTACCTGTTTGGTTTTGATCTAGAAGCCAATATAAAAATTTTTAATATTTTCATTAAAAACTAATTTCACAAGAATACATTTTTCAAATGTATTTTATAAATGTTCATGCATTAATTACCTGTAAAACTAGAAAACTATTTTTTTAATTTCTGCCTACTTTCAACTTAGCCCTGAATTACAAGAATCAACTATCTCTATGTAATTATATGCCAGCCAATCTTAACTGTTATGTGTAACATAAGACCTTGACTCAAAGAAAATTTCCATAGTTCCAGTTACCAGAAATTAAAAATTATTTATTTTTCTTTTATGATAAAAATAAGAAAATACCTTTCTAACTTTAATCAATTTACTTAAACTTCCTTTAAAAATTAATAAGGTAAAATTTTGGCTCAGTGATATCAGTGTTAGGACTAATTGAACATATCTCTATAAATATTATAGTTCAAGTTAATCAGTAATATTTATTAAAAGTTAGTATATTTGAAACCACATAATTTTAAGAAGTGTAAGATACTAAGTACATAGAGTTAACAATAATCAGTAACAGATGACAGAAAAGAAAATCCAAAGACATGTTCTAGACAAGCGTGAAGAACACACAGCCAGTGCTATGATCCAGTTCTAAGTTTACAGTCAGGACAAAATCTCAACCTTTGTTTTAGAATATGAGCTATAGAAAAATGTGTTTATATTATTTTTACTTCCTCAAAAGTTTTAATGTGGAATAAGGTAGAAAAAGAACTACAATGGAAATCAGGAGAAATGAGTTAATTTGTGAACTTATGACTAGTCTTTTAACTCAAGTTGCTATAAAATAATGAGGCTCTGTTAGAAGAGCTATAATTGCTTTATACCACACTTTTTGAAACAGGTTAAGTAAAATAGCATGTAATGAACATTACCACAAAGCTCATTATACTAGAGATATGCAATAGATACTAGTATATTTTCCTTTAAAGCCCCTTCTAGTTCTAAAAATCTATGATAAACTTCCATTTGCTCTCAAGTGTAAATAAAATACTCTCAAGTAAATAAAAATACACCAACTACTAAGAGTTGCTATCTTCACTGATGGCATTATTAGTAATTTTTATTTTTGAAATTTCCTACAAACTGAATGTATTTAGTGGATTAAATAATTGATTGAACATAGATACCAGAAAGAAGACATACTTCAAATGGGAAATATTGATATCTGTAAAACATAAAGCTGACAAAGAATTAGTAACTACATGTATATTGTGCATGTATGTGTGTATATATATAGAATACCTATATATATGTAGATAAAGAGAAAGAGGTTACAAAATAGAAAAAAATTATATAAAAGATTTGAACAAGTACTTTATGGAAGAAATTAAGCAAAGACAAAAGAGTCATTTCCTGCTGAAGTTAGCTTGGGAGTTGTATTAGTTCACTAAGGTTGCCATAACAAGACATCAGAGACTGGAGAAATTTATTTTCTTACCATCTGGAGCTGAAAGTCCAAAAATCAAGGTATCGGCAGGTTTGGTTTCTTCTGAGGTCTCTCCTCAGCTTGCAGATGACTGCCTGCTCACTGTGTCTTTGCACGGCTTTTCCTGTGTGTGTGCACATCCCTGGTGTCTCTTTATGTATCCAAATTTCCTCTTCTTATAAGAGCCCCAGTCAAATTGGATTAGGGCGCAACTAAAGGCCCCATTTTAATCTAGTCACCTCTTTAAAGCCCCTATCTCCAAATACAGTCACATTATGAGGTACTAGGGGTTAAATTTTTAACATACGAATTTGGTGGGAGGCGAAGGGACACAATTCAGCCTACAACAGGAGACCAAAAGTTGTTTTGCAGTTGGAACATTCAATATTAAAGATGAGTTTCTTTGGCAGTGAAATTCCCTCAAAATATTAGTAGGATTATGATCTATTTGTTTTTGTTTAACTTCATGTGTCTGTGATCACACCCAAATTTCTTCCCTAGAATTCTCAGATGTGCTTTATTTCTTTGCTTGCTACTCAATGCTCCATCGTTAAACCAATGGATGACTACGTGATGACACAGGGGCAGTAGGCTTGGGAGGAAGACCACTGCTGATCTGAGTTTTGCCAAAATCTGACTATTAAATGGAATATTTTCAACGGTCCTTTATAATGTAGAGCTTCTTAAAAATTTTATCTCTT
>CAUYSK010048992.1:0-31218 GCA_963575035.1 Avahi laniger
CCATGGCCTGAGGAGCAGAGAGGACCGGGGATCACAGGGGGCGGCACCCTGCTCCGCCTGGAGGGTCCGAAAAGGCTCCCGGGCTGGAGTTAGGGGAGCTGAGGGTGCAGAGGGGAGCAGGCAGCCGGCAGGTGGGGGCAGGCTTGGCGCTGAGCCGGGACACCCCGCTGGCAAGGGGAGCAGGGCTGGACTCTGTCAGGTGGACGTGTTGGTGACAGACGAGGTACCTCTGGACACAGCAGGTCCACATGGCAGAGGGGCTCAGGCTTGTCCGCGGGCCGCAGTGGGGGAGGCACGCTCCCTCTAGAAGGGGCTTTTTCAGGCTTACTGGGGTGTGATTTTGAGAGGCCCGAGATCAAAATTCGGCTGTGGGATGTCCAGTCGGGTTTCTGTCTTGCTCGTGGGATCCAAGGCAGATTCCAAACAGGTGAGCAAGGCCAGAGCCCGGAGGGGTGAGAAAGCTGCTTTCTAGGGGCGATGCACGCGTGAGCTGAAATGAAACTTAACGACGGTAAGTTACGCAAACACACGTGGCACGGAGCCTGGGTTTCGGGCTGTGATGGGGGTTTTGCTGTGTCAGGAAGGAAGGCCAGGACTCCCACAGGGCGCGAGCCTGTTTCACTGAAGTGTGGTTTTGCTGAGAGAGCTGGGTCTCTGCCGTCCCCTCGGAGAGACGTTACCAAGCTCTGGCACTGAGTTCATTTCTGGCAGGTTCCTGCAGCATGGGGCTCACCCTATGATGAGGTTCCCGCCTTGGGTCAGAGCCAGTAACAGTCGACCCCGTGACGGGGACTGGTGCGGACGGCGGATTTGGGGGACGATCCTGAGAAACATGGGAGGGAGACTGGGGGAGGGAGGCAGTGAAAAGGGGAAAACCAAAAAAAGGGCACATTAACGGGGTCACAGCCTGGACAACTGGAGCCCGGCCCCCCAACGACCCTCCAGGGACCACACAGAACATTCCGCAAGGATCCAGGGCTCAGGGCGCCTCCCCCAGCCCCGCCCCATCTCTGGCTGGAAGCTGTGTCGGGCCGGTCCCTCGGGCAGGTCCGGTCTGCCCAAGCACTGACGGAGCAAATATGCACATCCTCGGGGAAGGACACATGTCCCACAACTGCCCACCGGAGCCGTGAGTCCTCCCCAGGGCCAGGCCGGGCCCCAAGTGTCCCCAGCTCTCGTGCGCTCGCCATTTCCCGGCACATCTGGTGGCTGTCTGCGGCGAAGCTCTCGCCCTGTGCCAAGCCCGCGCCGGAGCTGGAGCCTCAACTGTAAACAGGCTGACGATGAGATGCGTCAGCGATAAGTGAACCAAGGTGTCAACAGCACAACCCCAGCTAATTATATGTGCAGCCAATTTTTTTTAAAAAAAGAACAAAGTGGACGGTAAGAAAGTCTCAAATAGTGACGGGAACGAGATAAGAAGTCCCAGGACCAGCTTGGAGGGGCCCCGCTGACCCAGTCTGGGAAAACTAGATCATCAGAGATAGTGACAGGCGTGGGTTGTACCTGTAGGTTAAGAGAGGACCCTGCGCCCACGCTGACGTGGACACACGGCACCCTCGTGCCGCAGCGTCGGCTGATGAGTGGGAGGGGTGGGCACTGGCAAATCCCCGCTCGACAAGCATCCTAGCGGTAACTGATTCAGGGTGGAAGCGTCGGTCGGTGCTGAAGCTAGTGAATGACAGTTTGGGGAGTCGTAGGACGTACACATGGATGGGGGACACCTTCTCCAGACTCCAGTGATGACACAGGGAAATCAGACAGTCAGTTGCCACTGGAGAAGCCTGTCGGGTGCCTCCTGGCAATGGTCTGAATGTTTGTTTCTCCCCAAATTCATTATCGGAATCTCCCAGGTGATGATGTTAGGAGGTGGGGTTTTGCAGGGTGGTCAGACCGTGAGGTGGAGCCTCAGGAATGGGATGAGTGTCCATAGGGAGGAGGCCCCAGGGAGACCCCTCGGCCCCTACCAAGTGAGGATACCGTGCAAGGGCAGGTCTGTGTGCAGGAAGCAGGAAGCAGGCCCTCTCCAGACACCCACCTGCCAGCCTGACCTAGGACTTCCCAGCCTCCAGGACTGAGAGCAACAACTTGCTGCTGTTTATAAATTACCCAGCATGGGCTGTTTTGTTATAGCAGCGCAAAGGGGCAGAAACAGTCCATAATGAAGCAGTTGAAGTTAATATCACTGGTAACTAAACAAATCGATGTCACAGCCTCTGTGTCACCCTTGGAGGTGGGCACAGTGTCACCGTGATGTCCCCGAATCCCCCAATCTGACCATAAGGAACCTCGCACAGACCCGAGCTGGGAAGATTCTGTAGTAACTGGCCTGCTCGCTTCAAAAAGGCCATTTTCATGAAACACTTAGACTAATTACAGTTCCAGATTAAAGAAAACTCATGTCAAGAGTTCAGTGCCCAACGAGGGACTGTGTTTTGCTAAAAGACATTCTTGGGACGGGATGCAAACTCCGGGTCAGGGCTGTCGATCAGGAGACAGCATTGTACGGATGTCACTGTCCTGACTTCGGCATGTGCGCTGTGGATACGTGAGAATATGGCCTTGTGTTTGGAAGATACACGTGGAAGGAAACTGAACAAAATCTACGTGAAGGGAATAAGGGATCATTCGTCATCTCCCTGCAACTTTCTGTATGTCTAAAATTACATTAAAGGTTAAAAGAAACAAGGAAGCCGCGTGAGAGGGACGGGGCCCAGGGAGCCTGAGGCCAGGTGGTCACAGAAGCCCCCTGCACAGGTCCCACGTGAGTCACGAAGGAGAAGAAGGTGTCCAGCTGTGCAAACGTCGAGGGAGCAGCGGCGCCGGTGCCCTCAGTGGGAAGGATTTTCAGCATCCTGGGACATAAAGAGGCCCGTGTCCTGGGGCCGTAGCCCAGGAGGGAGGGGCGGGAACCACACGTAGGGCCTTGGAGACCCTGGGGCAGGAGGGAACCTGTGGGAGGGTCCCTAAGCAGTGGAGGCCGCAGCCACCCTGCCCGTGGCTGTCCCACTTGTCTGCTGCGATGGGAGAATTGGTGGGGTTGGCCATTGCTGCCCGCAGGTAGGGATAGGGGAGGCCTACACCTGGGGGCAGGTGGCCAGGAGAGGAGTGGGTGGGCAGGCAGAGGCTCCGGGTGACCCTGTTCTTCCATCCTGAGCTCCCAGGTGGGCCTGGGTGTCCTCGTTGTCTGTGAGGGTGGAGAGCTGATGGGACACCTTCCCGCCTTCTGGGAGCTCTTGGCTCTGGGACAAAGGTAGGGGCGGTGCCTGGGATGTGCACAGTGTAGGATCCCGGGGACACCCCCAGGCCTACATGGGACCCCCACTCCCCATCCAACCGTCGCTGTGTCTCCTGCCTCCCGGTGTAGAGCGGTCACTGTCCCCACCAAGCCCAGGATTTCCTCTAAGGACAGGGGCCGCACATGGGTTCTGAGGGCTGGAAGGGGCTTCATCCACGCGCTGCCACTGCCAGGAGGACGTTAGACGTGACTGCGTTAGGCAAGACAGGTCATTCCAGCGAGTGTTTAAGCACTGATTACATCTTTCGCTTTGTAAATAACTCAATGGTGAATTTTTACAATATTGTTTTTACGGAGGCTGTAACGAGAAGGCGGTTTTTCTCCCTGTCACTCGGATATTAAGCTCTTTAATGAGTATGCAAAATGACTATATAAAACTCGGATGGAGCGGGCCGTGCTGGACGTCACGCCACATTGCAGTTGTCAGGGCTCTGGCGCCCTGATGGGTGACTCCTCTGTCACTGCTGGGAGCGGGATGGTGGCAGCTCCTTGTCCTTCCTTCCTCCCTGTCCTCCGCCCCGTTCTCTGCCCGAGGACTCACGCTGCGCCTGGGCAGTGGTCGCTTGGAGAGGCTTCCTGGAAAGGGTGGGAATGCAGCCTGGGTTTCGTTTGGGAGCCTGCCTGCTTTTTAATTGGCCTCGGTGTTAATGAATGGATCTGTTCTGTTGGGAGCAAGCGGGCCTGGGCGCTGGAGCGTGTAATCTGATTGCTCTGCACCCTGCGGAAGGCTCCAGAGCAGCCGGGATTGGCTTGGCCCGGGCTGCACGGTGCTGGCGGCCATGGGGCACAGAGGGCGGGAGATCGGGAGAGGTGGGCCCTCGGGGCACTTGCGGGTGGGAGGCCATCGCCGCCATTTGTCACTGTGCAGCGTCTCCCAGGAAGGTGGGCTCTGCAGCCCTGGCAGGTGCAATGCATAAATGAGACTCTCCCTGCAGCCCCCGGTATCCAGTAGGCACTGCACCATTGCACACACGCTGCCTCCCACCCCCTTGGAGGACTGGGGCACCCCGTGGGTGCGTTCCCACCCTGTCAGCTCTCAGGCGGGTCAGGAAAGGCCTTCAGACTGGTGGTCGTGCACAGGACATCTGGGCGCTCCCCGAAGTCTCACCTTTCCTCAGGCAGCTCGTTCTGCTTGAACAACCCCAGCCCGAGGGTGCTGGGCGGAGGCCTGTGTGTGTCACTGGCTCAGTCACTGGGTCCCGGCCCCTGGAGAATGGACCACTGGGTCATGTTGGGATCCTGGTCGTGCAGCCCTGGGCCAGGCTGGGCGGGGGACAGAGGCTGCGGGTGAGACTGAGGCTGTGTCGGGCACATCTGGAAGGCAGATTTGGAGTCTTTTCCCCGGGGGTGTGAGCTCCCTCCCACACCCTCCTCGCCCGGCGGAGCATTTGTTGTTGTTGTCATTCGGGGTGATATGTACCAAGCCTGGTCTCGTGGAAATGACTCACAAGCAAGTTTAATCTGGTCCCAGCAGACAGCTTGTGTTTGTAAACACAGTGCCAATTTCAGGGTTAAAGACTTACTTCCTTTAAGCGAATCCACGTACTTTGGAGCTGTGCTCGCACGTTTGTACTCAGTCCTGCCGTAGGTTTTTGCCGAGTGGCGTTTTGGCCCCAGAGCTCCGCATGTGACCTGCTTGGCTGCCCGGTGGTCTCGGGGACCCCAGCGCTGGCCGCCCAGCGTTTACATCAGAAGGAAACCACACGACGTGCCTGTGCACACACACTCTGCCTTTCCCAGCCCCGCCTTGCCCAGCTGCCGCCCTTCCCGACGTGCTGTCTGTCCCCGGGTCCCCACGGCTCTGTTTGCAGGGCCACTTCAGGGGCTCCGCTCGGACCAAGAATTGCAGGTTCACCTTGGAATAAACTAGCAAGATCCAGGAACAGTCCCCAAGGCTTGCCGGAGCTCTGGGGTGCTCACGGGTCACCCCAAGGCCGTGGTGGACTTGGGAGGCTGCAGAGACCTTGGTCACCTTGACACGCCTCTGAGGGCCCCCCAGGTCTGGGGGTACCAGTTTTGCACAGGGGAGGAGCAGCAGAGCTTGTCTGTGAGGCTTACGCCCACGTGGGAGGGCGGCCCGGGGGGCAGAAGGACACATTACCCCCCACGCACCTGCGGGTAAGGCCAGGCGCGAACTGGCAGTTCTTAGGGATGAGACCGAAAGAGCGCGAACCTCCGGCACCAGGCAGCCGCACGCCGTCTGCCTTTTATTTGCCTTAGGTAACGCTGTAGGTTTTTTCCTTCATTTCAATGTCTACATGTAATCCTGTTTTTCATGAGATCCTGCTTCCTGGCTCATTTTCTGAAGGACCGGAGGACTTGGCTGCCCAGGGCTGGCTTCCTGCGGGTGCCCGAGGGCTGGCTCTGGGCGCCAGCTGCCCCTCAGCCCCCGGCCGGGCCCCGACACCCGAGCCTATGTCCCGCCGACCCTGGAGCCCGGGGTGAAGTCTGTGTCTTTGTGTGCACGGCCATCACGGCTGGCCGGCTCGCCAGGCGAGGGCGTCAGGGCCCAGGACGGCCCCAGCCCTGGGGAGGAGCCGGAGACCCTCTGCCAGCGGCAGGGCTGGCGCTGAGCTTCAAGCCAGATGAGCGAAGGGGCTGGGCCCTTGTAGCACTCAGTCTGAGTTGTCGGAGACTTATTCAAAGGCTCTTTTACGGTTCTAAAAACAGCAATGATCTTCTCTATTCTTTGAAGACAACGTGGTGGAGGTTGTCCTAGCACATTTCTCACAATGAACGTGTCCGCGGCTTCGCCAGGCCATTCGGACTTAATGGAGAAAAAGCAGCAGTGAAAATGGTAGAAACTCCTTGCTATGTCCCGCCTGCCAGCAAAACGGGACTAGAAACCGGGCAGTGCGAGTTCTTATGTCAGAACCACAGGGATTTGGGCCGTGACCTTGGGCCCCTTGTGTGGGATCCCCGGGGCCATCATGTCAACTGCGGAATCACAGTAATCTTTCTTCCCCTCTGGATGTTATTTGGATTGGCTGTTGGATACAGTGTAAAGTGATTTGAAAACGTCAAGGGCAACGTAAATGCTAAGTGTGATTTATTCATGTGTGCAGTGATGTGAAGAAACAGAATATGTGGGTATCTCTGTGAACTCCTTGGACTTGGAGGGTTAAATGGGACACTGTCCCTTCGGAAGGGCAGGGGCCGCCTGGACTGGGGAGCAGTGTTCTCAGGATGGGGATGTGGCTGGCAGCGCGGCGGCCTGGCAGGGTTTGGAGCTGCACAGACCAGGGAGCTCCTTGACGATGGTGAATCGACCAGTTTGGGCAGAGCGTCCACCCTCCACCTTCCAGCATCTGTCAAACACCTGTCATGGGTCAGGCACTGAGCTGGCAGCTGGTGGCTTGGCAGGAGTGAGCCCATCCTCCCCACGGAGCCCACTGTCCGCCAGGGCAGGGCAGTGTGGAAAGTGTGAGCTCCGTGCGGTGGGAAGTGGAGGGGACGCGTCGGGCAGGACCGGGACCACCCGTGCGCAGGACTCAGGAAGTCTTCACAGAGGACGTGATGGGGTGGGGTGGGGACATTTGAGGCTGATGAGGGTATCTCACCAGAGCAGTGTGACCTGCTGCCGTGGCACACCCAGGGGGTTACCAGGGCTCCTGAGAAGGGCCTGGGAGGGTCGACTCTGGGGTCAGACCACCTGCGCTCCAGTTCTCCACTTATCTCCTTTTGACCATGAGCAATTTATTTCAGTTATCTGGACCTCAGTTTCTCAGGTATAAAATGGGGTACTAATAACGTCTCACAGAGTTGGTAGAGGGTCAGTGCTCACGAGGGTGCTTGGCACCTACCAAGTGCTCAGTCATGTTGGACGGTAGCAGCCAGAGCAATGCGGGGATGAGTGTGGCGCCCCGCAGTGGGTGGGGACGGATTGCAGTGGTGGTGGAGGTTACAGCGTTGGTGGTGATGGTTTGCCGATGGTGGTGGTGTTGATGGTGGTTTTGTTATTGGTGGTGGAGGTTACAGCGTTGGCGGTGGTGTTGATGGTGGTTTTGTTATTAGTGGTGGTTTGCCGATGGCGGTGGTGTTGATGGTGGTTTTGTTATTGGTGGTGGTTTGCCGATGGTGGTGGTGTTGATGGTGGTTTTGTTATTGGTGGTGGTTTGCCGATGGTGGTGGTGTTGATGGTGGTTTTGTTATTGGTGGTGGTTTGCCGATGGTGGTGGTGTTGATGGTGGTTTTGTTATTAGTGGTGGTTTGCCGATGGTGGCAGTGGTGGTGGTGGTTTTGTTATTGGTGGTGGAGGTTACAGCGTTGGCGGTGGTGTTAATGGTGGTTTGTTATTGGTGGTGGTTTACCGATGGTGGTGGTGTTGATGGTGGTTTTGTTATTGGTGGTGGTTTGCCGATGGTGGTGGTGTTGATGGTGGTTTTGTTATTGGTGGTGGTTTGCCGATGGTGGTGGTGGTGAAGGTGATGATGGAGGTGCTGGCGGTGTTGACATTGGTGGCTCTGTGTGTGGCAGAGATGCCAGTGTCACTGGTGGCATCTGCAGTGTCAGTGGGGATGGGGGTGAAGGTGATGCTCTCTTACCTCTGCCCCATTGGTGCTGGTGAAGTGAACAGGGAGCCCCTGAGACAGTGGCCACAAAAGTGACTCCCCTGGAATTCTGCTGTGGTCTGTGAGTGCTGCTGGGAGAGACCCCTGCAGAGGGAGGCAGGAGTAGCTGGAGCATCTTCTTGGACAGGGCCAGGCTTCCACCGGGCCTGGGAAGGGAGGCGGCTTCCCCAAGCTGGGGGAAAGGGAGCGGCACAGAGGGCGGCGGGTGAGCCTGGGGCACGGCTGAGGGGAAGGAGGCCAGGGGCTGGGCTTGGAAAGTTCTGATGGAGGAGGGACTCGTACCCCAGGCAGAGTTTAGATCAGCCATCGCGTGGCGCCTTGGGACGTGGTGCTGCTTCTTGTGCGTTCTTCCCCATGGCATGTGGTTGGAGTGGCTGCCTCCCGTGGACCCGCCTACGTGGCCGGCCCGTGTTTACCATCTGCCTTGGTTCAGAGGCTCAGGCGAGCCCTGGGAGGTGGGTGCTTGTATTTCCATCACAGGCGAAGGACACGGACCTACACCGCCTTCCCCCAGCACTCCCCCGTGGCAGAGACCTGATCTGACAGCCTTGCTAGGTGGCTGTGGCAGGGACGGGCACATTTCCTGAGTCGAAAGCCTGCTTTGCATGTGTTCGGGCCTCTCTGTCATCCCGAGCACCAAGCCGCAGGCAGGCAGGCTGGAAGCTGTGAGTGATCAGAGCGAGTGCGCACCTACCACTGCAAGAAGGAGGCGGTGCCCTTCAAGTCTGCGTTGCCAAGGTAACTGGGGATTTGGAAGGGACGGCCGAGTGACATATTTTACAAACAGTGCTCTGCAGTTATTGGAGACTCTGAGGCTCAATCTCAATCTGAGCCGATTCAGAGCTCGGGACGCAGAATGGAAGAGCGTGGCGTGTCTGGAGAGGGGCTCTAGGCCCGCTGTGCTATCAGCCTGCTTCGGAAACTGCCACAGCTGTGGGCTCCTGGGCTCTGGCAGGGCCGGAGGGTCCCTCTTCCGTGGCCGAGTGGCAGGCGGATAGTCGATTGTGGCTGAGGGATTCTGCCACCTTCCCGTCCTCCTCACTCCACTCCCACCAGTGCCTGCCTCAGTGAAAGCCCCGTGCTGAGACGTCACGTGTGTGCCCAGGGCGAGGAGGTGACCCTGAAGGTGTCCTTCAGGTACCACTGTTAAGTGAAGCAGAGACACTGCACGGTGTCTTCCTGTGGTCAGCTCGTTGCTTTAGCTTTGCAACAACCTCAGAGCTTTAATTTGGTCCCAAGAGTGTGCACCGCATTCCCAGAAGGAACATCTGCCTTAAACTCATTTCAAGTCCCGTTCAGAGCCGGAGGAGCTCGTGGCTGCCGAGCTGCCGGAATCGCTGGCTCAGGCGAGGTACCATCCGTCTGTCCTGCATGTCGACTTCGTAGGCGTGGCCTTGCAAGGCCCTGAGGGCTGCGTCCTCCAGAGCTGGGGAGCAGAACAGTCCAGCCGGGTGACATGGGGACAATCAGTCCATGCACCCCTTCATGTTCCCTTGGTTTGCAAGGAATAATGTCACCACTGTGTCCTTTTAGGGTTCATCAATGTGACATTCATTTCACTTGACATGAATCCATGATTTAGGAAAAACGGTTGTCGGGCTCCAGTGGGACATAGCTTTGCTTTCCTTTAAAAGTTTCAAAGTTTATTGTGCTTGCTTCCTGGGGCTGCTGGGACAAATGACCACAGACCTGCGGCTTAAAGAACAGATGATTATTCTCCCACAGTCCTGCGGGCCAGAGCCTGACATCAGGCGTGGGTGGGACCTGCTACCACCAGAGGCTCAAGTGCAACCTCCCTGGGGTGGGCACCTCCAGGTGTCCCTTGGCTTGTGGCCACGTGGCTCCAGTCTCTGCCTCCGTCTGCACCCGGGCTTCTCCTAATCTGTGCGTCCCCTACAAGAATGCCTGCCATTGGATTTAGGCCCCGTCAGGTAATCCCCGACAATCTCTTGCTCTCAGAGTTCCTCACCACGTCTGCCTGCAAACACCTTTTTCCAAATAAGGCGACATACACAGGTTCAGAGACTTCACACAAACGTCTCTTTGATCCATCAT
Organism: Avahi laniger; assembly: GCA_963575035.1. NCBI lineage: Eukaryota > Metazoa > Chordata > Mammalia > Primates > Indriidae > Avahi > Avahi laniger. Next base: position 9,925 of record CAUYSK010048992.1, read on the forward strand.
TCAACTCACTACATATAGCTTTGGGTGGATGATTTGGCATAATTTTTAGAATTTCTTTTGGAAACAATCATGGATTCATAGGGAAGTTGCAAAGATAACACAGAAAGGTCCCTTTACCTGATTTCCTCTAAAGGCAACCTTTTGTTAACCATGGTACCATAGCATTGCAGCCAGGTGTTAATGGAAAACCTCTGAGTGCTGTAAAATAATTTAAAGAGGTTTATTCTTCGCCGAATATGTGTAACCTCAGCTCAGGGAACATGGTCTCAAGAGGTCTTGAGAAAACGCACCCAAGGTGGCCGATTCCAGTTCGGTTTTAGACATTCGTGGAGACAGGAATTGCACATAAAATCGTAAATCGATACGTGGAAGGCGTACATTGGTTCAGCCTGAAAAGGTGGGGCATCTCAAAGGGGAGGGGGAGATTGCAGGTTATGGGTGGGTTCAGAGATTCTTGATTTGTACTTGGTTAAAGAAATAAAGGTTTGGCTAAAGGCTTGGAATGTTTTAAGTTAAGATGAGAAAGTCTGTTAATCAGAGACAAGCCGCAATATACTGATTCGAGTGGCCCGTTAAGCAGTCGATGGTCTGCAGGTGAGTCCGCCTGGCTCTGCGGGGCCTCAGGTCACGTTAATAATTTAGTATCTAACGTGCAAAGGGAGGGGCGTAACCAGGTGTGTCCAAAGTCCCTTCCCTTCATGGGCAGGAATTCAGTTGTAAGGTTCTTCTGGGATCCCCTTGGCCAAGAGGGGGTAGGTGGGGGCTGAGAATTTTAGTTCACACAAGAAATTTAACATTGGTCTAGTCCTTAGATTTTAGGCATCAGATTTTTCTGGGCGTTAAGTCAGATGTATGTTGAAACCCCATGTCCCCGTTTCTAGCTGTGTGACTTTAAGCAGGTTTTTAACCTTTCTGAGCCCAGGGTTTTTGTTTTCCGCCTATGCAGTGGGGGATAAGAACGCCGGGTGGGGTAGTTACACACAGTAAACAGGACTATCCGAGCTGAACTCTGAGCATGAGCCTGCCCAGCAGGTGGTAATGTTACCCCGTGTCGTGGATGAACATGGAGGTGTGGAAACGTGTTACACGTCCAGGTCTGCTGCTCGGAAGGGCTTGGAGGCGATCAGGCAGGAGGAGGCCGGCAGTGGTGGAGCGAGCACCGCGGTGTGGGGCACCGGCCTCGGTGGCGCTTCGGAGGCTCTGCTCTGTCACTGACGGGAGAGCGCGGCTGGAGATGCGCTGACGGCCGGCCACGAGAGCCATCCCGCGCTCTGCGCCATAGGTGCCAAGCGAGGCGGAATGGTTGGAGCCACGACTTTTATGGTTATTGAAGTTGATCAGCGTTGGAACCTGTGTAGGTGGATCCTGGAGGTCATTAGGCAAGTTCAGAGCCTTCCTCTTCCTGAGTGGAGGCAGCAGGCAGCGCCGGGGGGCTCCTAGCGCGGGTGTTAAACATTCTGCCCCGGCCCCCCATTCTACCGTATGATCATCTCGGTTTTTACAGTCTAAACTGGACGAGAGGGGTGTTCCTACTTAAAAGGGGGGGGATATTCAAATGCTTCATCTAAATGCACTGATTTGATTAGGAATTTTTCAAAGGAACGGTAGAAAAATTGCCAGGACATTCTTCCCTGTCCCCAGGGTGTAACCAGTTCTGTCCAAGGCCCCTGTGTGTGGCCGTCTTTGTCCAAATTCCCGTCGCAAGTTTTAGAAGTGAAATGTCAACTTTAGGAACATTTTAAACAACAGAAAAAATCGCTTAAAGTAAGTAACGTTGCTTGGAGCTGGGACAAAGCATTCAAAGAAAATCAGACTATAATCGGCCTTTGCTTAAAGGGCAGAGTTATGCAGATCAGGATTGTGTGGATGATTTTGTCGCAGACTTTTTTATTACACAGACTAACTTGGTGTTGTCCTGGGAAGCTGCCCCTTTGCATATTGGACAAAAGCAGGAATGCACAGAGAGAGATGGTATTAAGAGTATTATTTTTGCATAATTTATGCTTGGTGACAGCCCCTGCCTGCTTCACTTCGTCTCACATTTACAGGGAGACTGCTCAATGCTTCAAATCTCATTAAGCTATTTATTCATTGTAATGAATGATTGTAATGCACTGCGTTAAGGTTACGCCACACTGAACTGTTTAAAAAAATCCATCTTACTGTACACATTTTAATGGCTGCAGCTAAATGAATCCCTTTATTGCTGCCTCAGTGGTTGGACGGACACCACTGCAGATTAATCATACTTGTCCCCGTTTTCTCCCAGTTCTGGGCCCCTTCTTGATAGTTATGATAACCTCACGAATGTGTGTCTGTGGACAGATGCGTTACCCAGCGAGCGTAAACGCGTGTGATTCTGGGTTCCCGAATTACAGACCGCCCCCTTCCTTGGCACCTCCCACCAACCACTGCCACCCTGCCAGAAACCCCCCCTTGCGCCGTCCGCCCCGTATCTCCCCTCCCTGGATGCTTCAAGATGTTGTTGGCAACTTGCAGTGACAGGAAGATAATATCTTTTGGGAGGATGGAAGGCAGTTCTAATAAAAAGCTGTCATTCAGAAACCCAGAACCCTGTCACACGAGATGCATTTTAAAGGCCATATGGACTGGTAAGTGGCGCAGTATGGCAGCCCGCATGGCTATTACAACTGGGAGATTTTTTCACGGCGCAAAAACAGGGTGTGGGGCTTGTGGCAGCGTCGGCAAACGAACGGCTTGAAGTTCTGTTAATACAAGAAACACGGCATCTGTGCTCTGATGTGTCAGGATTATTTCTCCTGCACCTGCTTGAGAAGTCACCAGAAATGCTCACCCTTAGTAGCGGAGGGTGTGAGCAAAGTTACAGGAAATACCAACACTGGAGTTTCATCCTTTGTAATCTAGCAAATATTTGAAAGCCGCAGGCTGCGTGGTGTGATGGCGTCAGTCACCGTCTGAATTCGGCAAATGGGAGTTCAGAGCGTTATTTTGCAAGGGGAAGGTTAACGGGATAGAGCGTTTTAAATTTAGGGGGAAGGAGAGAAAGAAGAGAGGCCAGCTCCCGCACCCTGCGTAGACGGTGATCTCCAGTGAGGTGTGGGATTCCCGCACTCTCCCTGGTTTATCTTCCAAGAAGCAGCCAGCTGTGCTGTCCTGAAAGGTCACCAGGACGTTCGTGACTGACTCTTGCTAGGACATGCCGCTTATTTTCATAGATGATATCACCAGGGCCCAATCAGGACTCGAGTTCTGGAATTCAAGGGAGAAAAATAAGTTTTGGGGAGAAAGCAAAGGCAGAAAATCGTAGAGAGTTATTTTGGGCTTGATTTACACTGTGTGGAAATAATTAGTTCATCTCACGCAACGTAGCAGTTTACGATAAACAGGAACATCCACTTAGCGAGAGGATTTCTTAGTTTCAGAAGAGGATAAATAAGATGGGGAACAGCATGCAGCCCTGCCCCGTCCCTGTGAACCTGAGTCCCTGCTCGGGGTGCCTGGAAGCTCGGAACCAAACCCACAAGCTGCCCAGGACAGGAAGACCCCGACCTCACACGTCCCCACTGAGGATTTGAGCCACCCACCCGCAGGAATGCGAGTTATTTACTTTTTTTCCTTTTCCAGTTTGGCCTTTATATAATCAAGTAAGGGAAAAACATGAGCCGGATGACGTCTTTCGGAGACCTGTTTAAAAAGATCACTCAGCATCAGAGGCAGGAGCGTCTAGCAGAAAGGAGATCTAATACGTACGGAAAATGTTTCCTGTAACTCGAGGCTTGAATGTGAAACTAAGAAATGAGAATCAGAAACAGATTTTCCTCGTGCTCAATGACTGTCCGGATGCCTGGTGGGGTTTTCCAGCTCAGCAGCTCTCACTTGTTATGCGCGGGGAAGCCGGGGGCATTTTCTCATCGGGGTGGTGGGAACGACCGACCCACCCGCGGAAAGGCAGCGCAGACGGAGGACGCTGGGGCGGAAGGTGCTTCAGTGTCTGCGCCGTGGCTCTCCCGAAAAGGCAAAGGAGGTGACAGCCTCTGTTGGTTTCCCAGGACTGTGGCGACAAATGACCACCAACTGGGGGGCTTAAAACAGGGGAATTTATTCTCCCACCTTTCTGGAGACCAGAAGTCTGAACTCAAGCTGTGAGCAGGGCCAGGCTCTCTCGGGGAGGATCCTTCCTCTCCAGTTCCAGCTGCCAGCAGCTCCACGTGCTCCGTGGCTGGTGGCTGCGTAGCTCCACGCTCTCCTCTGTTTTCATGCGACTTCCTGTCTGTGCGTCTCTGTGACCTTCTCCCTTCTTGTAAGGACACCTGCTGTTGGAGTTGGGGCCCACCCTAAGTCCACGATGATCTCATCCCAAGATCCCTGATTAATGCCAGCTGCGAAGATCATTTTTCTAAATAAGTTCACATTCCCAGGTAGCCTGGGTTAGGACATGGGCATGTTTCTGGGGGGACGCAAATCAGAGGAGAGCCACGCCCACACACCGGGGTCCGGCGTGTATTGCGCTGCTGTTGATCTGCGAGCCGAGGGCTGGCCTGGGCGTGTGTGGCTTGTCCTGCAAACCACAGCCTTCCTTGAGCACCTGTCCGGGTGCCTTATCCTTTTAATCCCACCCTCCACGTCTCGCAACCTTTTCTTTCCGATCCCTTTGTCTCTCTAAGCAATTTCTTCTGGCCTGCCTTCCAGTTCACCACTTCTCTCTTCAGCAGTATTAGCTCAACCATTAATCGCACCCATTCAGTGTTTAATTGAAATTTCTGTATTCTTCATTTCTTGGGGTTCTGTTTGGTTCATTTTCAGCTTTTATTTACAGTTTCCTGTTCTCTGAAGATATTTTCAAGCTTGTTAAACAAATCTTTTTAAACCTGATAAGCATTTCAGAATCCAAGCCTGGTACCTCTCAATTCTGATGTTTGCAGTTCTGAATTCATGGTCTGAGGTTTCTCCTAGTTCTGGCTTGTAGCACCTTGATTCCCGGCATGATCGCGTGGTTGCATTTACCTCTGAGCTACTCGCTTTCCACAGGACGTTGCTGGTGAGACTGTCCCGAGGCCCCAGTGAAGGTGTGGTCCAGAGCTTTCGCTCCGGTTTCTGCCAGGTGCCAGGGGCATCATCAGCTCGGACACACCGTAAACCGAGTGCAGACCTAGGGGTTTGCTAGAAGCACCCAGGTGTGGTGAGTTCGGCCTGCATCCTCTCAGGACACTACTCCCGCCCCTGCGCTCCACTAAGCCACCTCCTGGAAGCCTCTGGAAGTGGCAGGAGGTGGGGTTTGGGTTTAAGCTTGTCCTGAGCTGTCTGCTTTGCAGTGCGAGGTTCTGGGGTCAGTGTTCCCGGTGAGACCACCCACGTTAATGGGCCCGGGCTTTGCCCTCCTTCCCCGCAATTCAGCCCTTTCCTTTGCTTGCAAGACCAGGAACGCTAACACTCGTGTCACCAGGTTGGCGAGACCCCAGGGCAGCACCAGCTGAATCCGGGTTCCAATCCCTCTCTGAATCCCCTGCCCCTTGGGTTTTGGTCGGATGCGTCTTGCTGTCTGATGAGCTCGTCTGTGTCTCTGACGTGGCTTTGCCATCAGTGGCTGCACCGCGCTGAGTGCCCGCCCCAACCGTGCCCAGGTGCATGGCCGGCCTACCCTGCTGGGCCTGCTTCCGCCCCTGCCGGCCACCCTCTTGCTGTCCACGCCGCAGCCACACCGGCCATGGCCCCTCCACACAGCAGCTTCACAGCCTCGGGAATTGTCGTCTTCTCTTCACCAGCCACACTCCCGTCCCACCGGCCTCTAAACCACAGCACAGCTGTCGTGTCCTCAAGGTGCCCCCGACTGCCCAGGCCTCCCAGTTCACCGGGGCCTCTGCGCTGGGCACCTGCTATCAGTACGCACATTGCAGCTGCAATCCAAGCATGGCTTGCGTGAGGTTTAGCGTCTGGCTGCAGGCTGGAGTTGAGCTCCGGGAGGTCAGGGGCCGTAGCTGATCTGGCGCGTGGGGACGCCCTGTAGACATTTCTCCTGTGGATCCGTGGTCGGCTGTGTAGCTGCTGGCCACGAGCAGGGCCCTGCCTTGCAGCCGAGCTGTCGGAACCGTGGGGGTTACAGTTATCCCCACCTCGGTGCTGGGCTTTCCTGAAAGAGGAGGCTGAGCCCCCGACTTCCACTGCTGGCTGCTGTTCTGGGCCCTGGGGCGGCTCTCCCTGAAGCACCGGGCTTGCCGTGCCTGGCTCGAGGACTCCTCCTGGCAGAGACCGCCAGGCTTCCTGCAAAGGCGGGGCTCCTGGGGTGCCAGCAGCAGTGCCCGGGGTGACACCTGGGGATCCGTGATGGCTTCCTGTGGACGCTGGTCACTGGGTGGCTGGACTCTGACCTCGCAGCCGCCCTTCCGGCAGCGTCTCACCCACCGGTGGCTCCACTCTGGGTGCTTTCTCCTCCCCACCGGCCCTGTCTGCGGAGGCCCCAAAGGGCTGCCCCCCCGCCGTGTGCTCTGTGCTTCCGGCACAACGGAAGAGGGGCGGCCGCACCGGATCAGCGAGCCTCACAGAGAGACGCCGATCTCTGAAAGGGGGTAACGGCGTCTCTCATGGGTGGTTTTGGGGTGAATGAAGGAATATTGCCAGAGTGCTCGGCCCAGCACGGAGCACACAGAGTCGATCGTTGCTGCCGAGATACTTTGTGCCTTCAGGAAGCGGAGAGCGAGGTGCGGAACCTGCAGGCCCCCTGCGGGCTCCTTGAGAGAGGTCAGAGTGGACCTCAAAGGTGGGACAAGTGTGGCCGTGGCACCCAGAGGAGGCACTGGGACGCGCCCCAGGACCACACTTGGGGTTCGTACGTGTGGACATGTGACCTGGGCGCCCGAGGAGCCAAGGTCTCCTGTCAGCGATTTTCCGTGACTCTGATGTGGGTTTATGGTACTGAGCCAGATTCTTTTTGAATTTTGCTATTTTGTAAAAAAAAAAAAAAAATTGTGAAAGTAAATATATTTACAGTTAGAAGAAAAAGAAAATCCTGCAGTTTAAGATGGTAGAAGGCAAAAGGTCCCCATCCCTGCTGTGTTCTCCAAGCCCTGCTAGTGGTCACCCTCTAATGTGACACATGCGCACACAGACACACAATTACGGACACACACATACACACATAGAGACACACACAGAAGCACACATAAACACATGCAAACATACAGACACACATGCACACAAATTACACACACAGACACACAAACACACACACACAGGTGTCCCGTTTTACCTGGCGCTCAGGCGTACAATTAATCGTAGCACTTGGCTTGAGGCGTATTCTCGTCATTGGTCCACGCGAGCCTCTCTTATAAATCTGTGTTAATAACGCCACCCCCTCGCCACCCCCACTGCACACAGTGCACAGACACGCCCTGGCATCCACGCCGTGGCCTCCCCATCCCGCCCCAGGTAAGCACCGCCCTCACTCACACTGTTTGTGTCCCTGCTTTGCTTTCTAATGTAGTTTTATCACGTCTTTGTATTTAACAAATATATTCTTTTGGTTTTGTTTCAGTTGTCTAACCTTTGGGGCACTTACTATTTTTCACTTAAAATTGTGTCAATGAGATTTATAAAGCAAGCATTTCCACCACCACGTGATGTGCCCTTGCACAGTTCCACGCTCCGCCCCCAGCAGCGCTTGGGATCAGGGTGTGCGCCCGGCTTTGCAGTTAAGAGCCGTGTGTGGTCCACGCTTCCGTGGGTGCGTCGGGTGGGGTTCTTCTTGTTCGGGTAGATGCCCAGGAACTCAGGCGCTGAGCACTTCCTGACTACACCCGTCAGTCTCCAGAGTGGTCAGTGATCCACAGCCCTGCCCGCCCCGCTCAGCCGCCTGGTGACAAGAGCAGCGTCAGGCTTCTCAGCTCGTGCCCCCCTCTGCGCCCCCCCAACCCCTCTGCAGCTGATGCTGTGGCTTCCGATTTGCATTTCCTGCTGGCAGATAAGGTTTAATGTCTCTTCATACGCGTAATTGGCCATGTGTATTACCTATGACACTCCTATCCATGTCTTCCGCCATTTCTCTGTTTAGTTATAAGCATTTTTAAAACAGATAGAAGGTGCTATATAGTGCGACAAGCTGATTTTTAAATAGATCACAGTCGGTTGATGGATGTTGGTTGTGTGTATATTTACACACATATACATGTATACATGCACATGTCCATGGTATGTATATTTTATATACATACATACATATATACATCTATATTTGGAGACAAAATCTTGCTCAGTCTCCCAGACTAAAGTGCAGTGGCATCATTTTAGCTCAAAGCAACCTCAAACTCCTGGGCTCAAGCAGTTCTCTTGCCTCAGCCTACCAAGTAGCTGGGACTACAGGCATGCACCACCACACCCAGCTAATTTTTGTATTTTTTATAGAGTCTGGGTCTTGATATGTTGCCCAGGCTGGTCTGGAACTCCTGGCCTCAAACCATCTTTCTGCCTCAACCTCCCATAGTGCTGGGATTACGGGTATGAGCCATTGCACCCTGCCATGTTTTATATTTTTACAGTCTGCTTTTTTCGTTTAACAATGTCTCCTGGAGCTATTTGATATATGAAAAATATATCTAAAAGTTAGTTTTAATTATGCTATTTATGTGAGCATAGCATTCTATATTTAACTAATCCCTTATATTCTGTTTTGATTTTTCACAATTATAAACTTCTTTGGGATAAACAGCCTTGAACTTAAACCTTTTCACATTGGAATTTTTCTCTCCTTAGATATTTTGAGTCACAGAAGTGCTGGGTCAAGGGAGGTACTTTAATAGCCTCCTTTTACCTACAGCTAAACTGGTCAGGGCTGGTGGGGATCTTTGCTTGTTTTCGTTTCGTGAGAGAGCAAATAGCTGAAGGCTATTCTCTGGGTGGGCAGAAGTCAGGCAGCCCTGGCAGCGTGGCCTTCCCGAGGCTTGGGGACCCTTGTCCTTGGGTACCCGGAGCCGGCAGGAGGGACAGAGACTCCGGGAGTCTGTGGTTCTGGGAGTTTATTTCTGCCGGGCCCCGTTCTCCCTGCGCACTCGGCAGCACGAACGAGCGAAGGGGTGGCCGGGGACGCGAGGTCATCCCTGCGCACGTCTCGGGCTTCCCGAGGCCTCGGGCCGAGAACCTGCCCTCCTGACATCGGAGGTGCCAAATGCCAGGTTGTGGTGAGCACGGCCTTCGGCGTGGTGGGGGTCGGAGGATGCCCGGAGCTCGGCAGGGCGCGCTGTGGCAGGCCGGCCCGCGCCGCAGGACACCAGTGCGGGGGCGTGATGTGAAAACAGCTCAGCGTTTCCGAGGACGCCTCCCAGCTGTCCAGCATGGGGGTTCAGTGACTCAAAACGGGGACTATACGTGCTGCCTGTGGGCTGGGGAGAGCCAGGGACCCCAGGCGGACGCTCCCCCCAGCAAGCGTCGTGCTCCGGGTCCAGGCCCTTCCCAGAGTCGCCACTGCAGGCGCCGCCGGGTGGAACATGCGAGGCCCTGACGTGATTTTCCAGAGAGCTGAGTTCCTTGAATATTAAAATTAACCTTTTTTAATAGCAAAAATGATATAGTCCATTGGAGTAGAGCAGGATTTATCTTATGACAGCGCCTGTCATGGTCGTGAGTATTTATTGAGTAGTTTTAAAAAGTTCATTAAACTCGGGAGATTAACTGTGGCCCGGGGCCGCGTCCCATAAAGGGGAAACGCGGTTCTGTTCCGGGCGAAATGCTGGGTGTTGCTCCTCCGCTCCCCCCAGTTATCTTCTGGCTCAGGGACATTTTCCCGCGCTGTTAAATTTGACATTTTCAGAGATCCCGGGCTGTTCCACTCTGTGTTCACCAGAAACTCAGCCTTGCACGTTCATTCCACGGAGGCGTGGCTGTCCCCGGGGCTCTGGCCACGTGGGGTGCGTTAGTCCCCATCGGGCCACCGCGCTCTCCCGGGTCACAATGCAGAGGCTGTCCAGTGGGGAGCAGGTACAGATGCCAACACGGCCTCCTGCACGGACCTGCCCCATCCGTGGCGGGGGCCACTGCCACGGCTGCCTGCTGGTCCCACTGTGACTAGAGCTTTTATTTTCCTTCTCATTTCTTGCGGAGCTGGCTCCCACTGAGTCGCTGTAGGAAGACCCTTTCATCATCTCATTTGACCTGAGGGCCTTGGTTTGCTTCACACAGAGATGTCTGGGCCACACGGACAGCCTGTTTAACTGCGAGTTCGCCTGGGGGGAGCCCTCCCTCTAAGGAGAGGAGTCTGCTGGGAGGTCCCGTGTGTTGGGAGGATTGTAAGAGCTTGGTCCTCCAGTGTGTGGGGGCGGCCGTGGGGCGCGGGGCCTTCCCGACCTCCTGCCTCCTGTGTGGACTAAGGACCACCAGCCCCTCTGATGTTGAGGCTGCCAGGTATCCTCAAAACTAAACCTGGACGCTTTGATTGGTGACAGAAAGGGACACCCTGACCCCAGCTTACTCACCAAAATAATTCTGAATTAAAGCCCAGTGCAGAGTCTTTGCCAAGCAGGTGTCCGGGGAGCAGGCACTGTGGCCGCGCGTGCAGCAGGTGTCCGCAGTGCCGCCGTTGAGGGACACAGACCCACAGCAGGGCGGCCACAGCACAGATGTGGGAAACAGGACTCTCAGCTGCGCAACCCGACCACGGCGGGCCCCTAGCTCCTGCGTCGGGCCGGGAGAGTAAGATGCGCACCAGGCTGGGTTCTCGTGAGGACTGAAGGAGATGATGCGTGCGCCGAGATGAGCCTTGCGCCAAGGTCAGAGTTCAATAAAGACAACATTCACCACCACCGCCCCCAGCAAGCGCCAACGTTTATCAAGTCCTCGCCATGTGCGGGGCAGTGGTCCGAGCAGCATTTCACCGATGCTAGCACATACGGTGTTCACGATATTGTGGGTATCTTTACCGTATCCGTAATTGGGGAATGTCAGGCACAGACAGGTTAAGTAACTTGCGTAAGATCACACAGCCAAAAGCCTGGATTAAGCCCAGGCTGTCCAGACCTGGAGGCTGTGCACTTAACTACTTCAGCGTCTCTCAGTGAATGTCGGCTGCTTCTACCTTCGCCTCCAAGACAAACGTGTCTCAGGGCTCTCACCTTCTGCAAACTGGGTCTGTGATGCACCTGGGAAAGAGTACTTAGGAAGTGTCAGCCGTCACCGTCATAATGATTATTCCATATCGTATATCCCAGTTTAGTCTGACAGCATTGGTCTAAATATACAGATCACACACACATTATTATAAAAACACTGATGTAAGACGTTGCATTTTTATTATTACAAATCTGGCAGAAAAGGAAGGAGGTCACCCTCAAGCGTGAGGGGTTTGTAGGTAATGATGGTTCAAGTCTCAGGTTAAGCCAGCACTTCCTGGAGAGTGTTCTCCTCTAACCACAGCCTGGGGCAGAACCCATCTCTCAGCCCAGCGGCCGCAGGCAGGGGACAGACAACAGCCGGATACGAGACCGGCTCCATTTCTGTGAAGAAAGATGGCTGTTCTCACCTTCCTCGAAAGGCATTTTTTTTTTTCTTTTTTTTGAGACAAGGCTTCGCTCTGTCACCCAGGCTGGAGTGCAGTGGTGTGAGCGTAGTCACTGCAGCCTCCAGCTCCTCGGCTCGAGCCATCCTCCCGCCTGCACCTCCCAAGCACTCGGGACTACAGGTGCATGCCACCATGCCCAGCTAGATTTTTCCTATTTTTCTAGAGACAGGGTCTCACTATGTTGCCCAGGCTGGTCTAGAACTTCTGGCCTCAAGCGATCCTCCTGCCTCAGCCTCCCAGAGTGCTGGGATTGAAGGTCCGAGCCACCGCTCCTGGCCAGGCTGGGCCTTCTTAAACTCTGTTGTGTTTCCACTTTGACAGAGACGTGGGAATGCAAAATGAGACTGTTGCTTTCCTCTGGCAGGGCAGTAGGAAGTAAGGTGACAGGTGGTACCTGTCCCCGTCCTGGGGCGAGGGAGCACCGAGGATGCTGAGGATTGCGGCTGTGGGGCAGGTACAAGCATCCCTTGAGCTGTCAGCCCTGGCCTGGTCCAGCTGGTTGTTGGGCCAGAACCACCTCATCTTCCAATTTCTCAAAAGGAGCCAAATCTAGATTTTTATGTGAAATTGTTAATTTTTTAATGTTGCAAACTTCATATTAAAAAACAAAAACATAAAATCCTGTATGAGTTGGACAGAATGCATCTGCGATTTGGAAGGGGTCAGCGGCCAGGGGACCGGGAGTGGCCTTTCCCCAGCCGGCATGGCCCTAGACCCTCCAGGGCCCACCCTGGAAAACCGCTCCCTGCACGGGATCCTGTCCCTGCCGGGACCCTAGACCCAGAAGGCAGACTCTCCCGTGAGGACTGGCAGCCAGAACCTCGACATCTAAGCTGGGCTCCCTTCCTGGGAGGCAGGACGTGCAGGGCAGGAGCCCAGGGCGTCCATCCTCAGCCTCTGGCGAAGCCCCCGCCACGATGCTCTAACCCTGAGATCTCAAGGCTTTGTGAAGGGAAGCGTCGCTGGGGACTCACTGCTAGATGGTTGGTTTCCAAACCCCGGAGAAAAACATTGGATCACTTAGCCCTGAAATACGGATATTTGTTATTTTATGAATTATATGCAGGAACTACTGTATTACTGCTATTTAGTAAGAACATACAATATAAATCAGCATGTTAAAGATGAAAAAAATTTACTTGAATTTCTTAATAGTGTAAGAACTTTTTGGGTCACATATATGGCATACACACATACATGGCATTCTCACTACATATATGGCATTATTAGTCACGTATATTATATGCCATGGCAGAATGCACATTGGCATTGTTGCAATGTTACTAGTATTCTAAACACGGCTTTTAAACATCTTGCAAACTCTGGTATCAGTATTGTCATCTGGAGACACAAAATACACATAGGGTGAGCTTTATAGTTAATGACAGTGAGAATAAATCCATACTTCAAATAGTCTTCTTATTAATTTCAGGCGTTTTGGATGATTTCATCAATTTAATTGGACCCTCAACTGTTTTTAACATCCTAATGTAGCTGACGGGTATTTTGGCGTAGGAGGTGGGGCCGCCGAGCGCGCGCTCGTGTATGTGTGTGAGAGAGAGTGCCGGGTGAACTTTTACGGGCACACGGACATGCCCACCTGCCGCTGCTGTGCGGTGCTGCCCCAGTCGCCAGGGCCCTGGCTGAAGATCCAGGTGACGACGACTCCTCTGGAGACCCAGCAGGCAGGGAGCCTGGGACTCTGTACTGAATGAGCCCCTCGGGGCATCGTGGGCACAGTGGGCCTGGGAGGATCCAGGAAACACACTGACGTCACGTGGCAGTGGCGGCTGGGACGGGGATCCCCGGGACCCGCCAGGTCAGGCGCTGGAGGGCCGTTCTCCAGCCCGTCTATCTGGGTTTCTGAAGTTACGTCTATTCGTAAACCACCTGGGGCCTCACCGTAAGTGCAGGTTCCTGCCCCCCACCTCGGGCCCCGACCTCCTGAGGGCTCTGTTGCTCCGATGGTCTCTGTGGCCTGGCCTGGCCGTGGGGCAGCTCTCCCGGCTGGGCGCAGGCGGGCGCTCCGCCTCTGCGCCGGCTCTGCCCTACGCTGCAGCCTCGCCAGGCTGCTCCTCCCTGGGGCCACGCAGAGACCCCGTCCCCACCTGTGGCCCATGCCTAGCCTGGAGGGAGCCCCCAGGGGCCCGGATGCCCCAAGGGTGGGGAGGGGTGCCCTAGGGGTCAGTGGTTTTCATGATACAGGTTTTAATACTACTTAAAAATTTTAAACTATGTAAAAACGATCTTGATAAAAATATTAATTTAAATAAGAAAAAACTAGAAAGTCTTGAAAAGCGAGGCCTGCTCTGAGCCGTGTTTGTTGGGGAGGACGGAGCAGGCGGTCGGGGCTGCTCCAGGAGGCCGCGGGGTCCTGTCCCCACCTGGTGGCCACAGGTTCGCTTTGTGAAGACCCCCCAGACTGCACTCAGGCTTCTGGGCTCCTCTGCGTGTGCCGGGTGCTTCCTAAACACACAGTTTTACAAACACAGGCTTCCGAGGATGGGCCGAGGTGGTCTAGAATACCCCTGATAAGCCAACGAGATGAAACTGAAACCCTTGTCTCATTACCGATGAGGCCCCTGTGTGGCCCTGTGAACAAACACCTCTCACAAGTCTTGTCGTTTTCTTCAGGGCGGCAGAGTCACCCTGCTTTTTCCCATTCAGTGTGTTAATGTGTCAAATACAGACATTTAAATTACACTACGGCTTTTGTTAGGGAAGAATTCCCTCCTGGGCAGGGACCCCGGCTCCCTGCTGGGTCTTCAGCCCTAGCAGAGGCCTCACCTGCACGGGAGGCGGCTGTGCGTGAAGGGACAGGTGGCTCGGTGGATGGGCGAGGCTCTCACGTGCCTCAATGTTGCTGAGACGTGACCTTGAACGTGGTCTCCGTCTCACTTGCTGCTTTCTAAGCCCTCCGGGTCCAGGGAAGGGGCGTGTACGGTTTTCTGGCCTTGCTGGCCCGACGGGGCAGGAGATGCCGGCCGAGTGTTGGATGGCGTGCGTGGCGACCACGCTGAGCCTTGCGGGCCGTGTCCTGCGCCAGCTGAAGCGAGCCTGGCGGATGTGTGAGCCTGAGAGTGTTCCTCTGAGGGGACTCGCTCCCGTGCCTGTTTGCAGAGCTGTATTCTCACAGCAGAACCGAACGAGGGTCGGGCGTGTCGGCCTTGGTCGTTTATCTGGGAGTTGATAACGCACCTCCGAAGGTTTTTGGCTTTAGGTATTTACGGAGGCCGGGTTTTACATTGCGATAGATTGGCGTCCGCGGCGTCTGCAGCTTCTGTGCAGAAGAGATGATGTTCCTGAGAGCGCCGTTAACAACAGGAACGGAAGGAGATTTGACGCTGTTTGAGTCCCATCACCCACAGGGTTGGGGGCGCGGGGTGGACTGAGCGTCATTCAGGGGTCTCCGGGAAGCAGAGCAGTAGGGTGTGTGTGTGAGGGGGAGACGTATTTTAAGGCCAAGGCTCCGAGACCGCGGGGCTGGCGAGTGTGAAGTGCGCAGAGCAGGCGGAGGAGACCGGGGAGCGTGGATGTTGGGGTTCGAGTCCCAGGAGTGTCCCGGCACAGGTGCCTTCTTCGAGGCCATCGGGCCTTGGTCTCCCACGGCCTGATCGGGTGAGGCCGGCCACCCTGGGCGGGTGACCTGCTTCACTCGGAGTCTACGACTCAGTTGTTACTCCCATCCGATGAAGCGTAACACCTTCCCCGCAACGCTCAGATTGCTGCCGGACCAGACATCCGGGCACGGTGGCCCAGCCAAGTCAGCATGTACATTAACTGTCACAGACGTGGCCTCCTTTCTGGTGCTATTGGAAAGTCACCTGCGTCTAAGAGAGAAGCAGGCGTGCTCTGTTCCACATGAGTCGCTGAAACTTCACTCCCTGGTGTGGATCTTACCCGCCAAAGCCGTCCGTCACCATCTGACCTTTTGATTTCTCAGTGGACAGTGAACGAGAGCAGCTGGAGAGGCCACGTGACCGGCGTGTCCTGTTCCGGATGCACTTTAACCTCCCGGCAGCCCGGGGCTTGACAGGGAGCCCACCTGGTGACTCCAGTGACTTCGCCCGTGCTAGACACCGTACCTGGGCCAGTCGGATCCGGCTGAGTGAGGACGTTTTTCGAAATATCTCTTGAGCATCATTCGTTCTGTCCCTATGTATTCAGATGCAAGTTCTGGAAAAACACTGGATTCGGACATATTCCAAGCTGCCTTTCTGATGAAGATTCCTGGCAGATATCCCTCCTCTTAGAAAAGTTAGGACAGTCTTTGTTTTCCTCTTTGGCTGTCTTGTCATAAACCTGTTGCGCATACTTTTGTTTAAAAGTAAGCCACACGGGCTGAGGAGGCGGTTCCTGAGTGTGATCGTTTGGGTCACTGAAGCCAACACTTTCAAGTCCACTAGAGGGCCTTGGGGAGGTTTCTCCTTCACTCTGGGCCCGACCAGGACCGACCGCTGGGGCAAGCCGGACCACAGGCGACCTGGAAGATGAAAACACACATGCTTATGGCGGAAAGACAGGAGGCTGGGCCTTGGTCTTTGCCACCCAGCCACTGTAATCTCTGGATTGCCGACTTCCGGGTTTCATGTACTTGAGCAAACATTCCTTCGTGCACTTGAGGGCGTTTCAGCGTGTGCTGTTGAACCTCAGCTAACGCAGCTCTTCACCCCGAACAACTGTCATTGTTTCTGGACGTGGAGTTTGGGGACAGGGGTGATGTGGCATCCCAGTTTTTGCTTTGCTTCTTTTGGGTGGTCGTCACACTCTGAGGTCTGTGGCCACCTCTCTAGACATCAGCACACTGTGGAAAATGACCCTCCGTGCCCTCCCCAGCCTGTGCCGGTGCAGCAGCTGGCATCAGACAGTCTCGTGGAAAACGCGCCAGCCGAATTAGGGGAACAGGGAGGAGTTCTGCGGCACCCAGGGTGCCCCGTGCTTGGTGTCACTCTGCGGAGAGCCGTGCGCTCACGCGGGGCTGTGTTCACCTCCCGTGGCCCCGGGTCTGAACCTGTCCACCAGAGCTTCAGCTGATGCTCCTCACTCCGCATGGGGGACACTTTTTCTGCAACAAATAATAATAGACTTTCAATTGTCTTTATCCTGAAACCCAAATGGCAAAGGGGAAAGCAAGTCTCTGACAGTGGAATAGCTTGCCCCTTTATCTAAATACAGCAGCAAAATGTCTGGCAGGAAACAGTTTATCAGAAAAAAAATCTAGAAATTGCAGTGTGCAATTTCCAGCTCCTGTAGATATCTCTGCATGTTATTCTTAATTAATTATATTTTATGGAAGCAGTTAGGTGACCAACAACCTCAGTGAGGTACCAATGAAAGGACAGCACCTTTCACGTGCTGCTGAGGAGAAAGTGCAGCTTGGACTCCCGGGCTGGAGCTGGGCGGGGAGGCCGTGAGCGGTCGCAGCTGGCGGAGTCAGGTGGGCAGGGTCCCGGGCCGGGGCTCCCACCACCACCGTCCCAGGGCACGTGCCTTCTCCCTGCCGAGGAGAAGCAGCCCCTGCACCGCCACCCCTGTGCCTCTGCTTGTTCCGGTTGTTTTCATTTCCAGAAACAGCAAGGACAAGTGCTGAAGCCTTAAACAATGGTGTTTCTCTGGAAAGTTGGGTTAATTTGTCTAATTTTCACACCTTTCACTCTTCTCCACAATGGTAGGGTGGTTTTGTATCAGGGTATCAAATAAATTTCACGCTTGGTGCCTTTTTTGAAATGTCTGGTGGCATTAGGCGCGCTCAGCACACCTGGCTCCAACTGGGGCTTTGAGACTCAGTTGTGGTCACCGTGGCCTGAAAGCGGAGATCTGATTTTCTCCACGTTGCTTGGATGAGGTGCAGAGACGGTGCGGGCAGGGATTTTGGGGGAAATTGCACTTTTTTCCTGAAGGCCAATTTCCCTTTAATCTGAGTTTTTTCTTAAGGGAAATGCCAAACATCCAGGGGCTTCGGGCATTTATGTGTGAGGATATTTTGGTTTTTTCTAGGGAGAACATTAAGAAAAAGCTGCCTTATTGTTACTGGTGTAATACATTCATCTAAATGCCTTTTCTGGGCATATTTTGTTTTGGGGTCCTTGTGAGTGGATTTCAAGGGGTCCCCCAGCCTCTCCTTTTGACTCTGCCCCTCCCGGGATCCTCGGCGACATCCCAGAAGCCACACCCAACGCGTTTTCGCCTTTGCCCCTCTCGGGCAACCATACCCGTGTCCCTCTCTGCTGTGAGATAGCATGCCACTCCCACGCCCGTCGCGTTAGGAGATGCACCCAGGTGCCTGTTACGATTTTAGGCAATGGGAGCCTCTCCCATCTTTTAAAAATAAAAGCCAAGGAAACTGCTCGCGGGATCAGTGTGGCGCAACCTCGAGATCTGAGGCTGAAATATAAACATAACCCGAGGGTCTTAACTCCCTTTCCGGGTTTTTTCATGGTAAACATTTAGACTAGGCCTTGCAAAAAGTAAAATTCCTGTTCCTGAGCAACTTAATCACATGTATATTTCCATAGAGCCTGACTGTCATTTGTCACATAAACCCGAGCCCTTGGTTTAGATCTAGATCTTCCAAATCTTCATTCAGAGAAAAGACCTCGTGCCTGCTTCCAGGGTCGCGGTCTGCCGGAGTTTCTCAGGATGCTGACAGGCCAGGGACCAGGTGCCCGTCTGGTCTGCCGGTTTCCCTTCCAACCGGACAGCCGTCGCTCTGCCCGGACACGGCAACAAATTCACAGACTCCATCTACTGTGCTCGGGAGGCGAGGGAGCGCCTGCTTCCAGGGCCACTGGGAGATCCTTGTGGAGACACCCAAGAGAGCATTCCCAAGTTAGTGGCCAACATCCAACTGCTTCTTCTATTTTTAGAGACAGGTTCTCACTCTGTCACCCAGGCTGGAGTGCAGTGGCATCATCGTAGGTCACTGCAGCCTTGACTTCCTGGGCTCAAGCGATCCTCCTGCTTCAGCCTCCTGAGTACCTGGGACTACAGGTGTGCACCACCATGCCTGGCTAATTTTCCTATTTTTTTGTGGATATGGCATCTCTCTATGTTGCCCAGGCTGGTCTCAAACTCTTGGCCTCAAGCAATCGTCCCCATTTGGCCTCCTAGAGTGTTGGCGTGAGCCACCTCGCCCAGCCTGCATCTTCTTTCTAGAAAGTTCTTCCTCCGGTTCTACACATGGCTGGTTCTTTCTCATTATTCAGGACTTGACTGAAGTGTTAGCTCCTTAGGGACACCACTCCTGCCACCGTGTTCTGTTCTCTTCCTTGAGCTTCTTAGCGCCTGGAGTGGAGCAGTTTATGTTCCCTTTGGGTGTTGCCTTGCAATCCCAGTGATGCCGAGACCTGAGAGGGAGCCATTGCCTCACTCGCCACCGCACCCCCAGTACCCCCAGCCCCTGCGGCACTGACAGTTGCTCAGACAAGTCATTTTGGGTGAATAAATGGCTCTTGGAGGTGAGGATTGGTACAGCCACTCAGGAAAATGTTTGCCAGGGTCTCATGAGTGAAGCTAAACATAAACGTCTCTGTGCTGTTGCTCCAGAGATCATATACCAGAACAGAACTCTGGGTATTTTCCCAGGGCAAATGAGAGTATCTGTCACGACAGAAAACATCGAGGCATGTTCACACATACTGGACGCTGCTCAGCGTGCGTGCGTGACAGGATGCATGACGAGACTGCAGCGTGTTCATGCGATGGTGTGCAGCCCAGCTGTGGAAACTGCAGCGTGTGCAGTGATGCAGATGATGGTCGCAGACATTATGTTGAGCGAGAGGAGCCAGGAGACAGGATGCGATGCCATTTACATGAAGCCCAGTGGCAGACACAACTAACCACGTTAGCTCCTGTTGCTTCTGTGACAAATGACCACGGCCCAGTGGCGAAAGCAACATGAATTATTCTTGTACAGCTCTGGCGGTCAGATGTCTGACATGGGTCAACAGGGCCTTGTTCGGTTCTGTAGGTTTTTGGGGAAACCGTTTCCTGGCCTTTTTCAGCTCCTAGCAGCTGCCTGCGTTCGCGGTGCCACTCTGCTCCCGTAATCACACCTGTCCCGACTCCGACCCTCCTGCCTCCCTCTTAGAAAGAACCTTTTGATCCCATTTAGTGCCCACCCAGATGATCTCCCCACCTCCAAGGCCTGAACTTAAACACATCTGCAAAGGGCTGGGACTAGGGTGTGGCAATCTCAGGGAGCCTTCATCTCCTGCCACACTGACCAGGGACAGTAGAGCCATGGGCTTCACCTGGGGCTGGCACTGCCTGGGGGAGGCCATGAGGGAGTATTCTGGGGGCCGGCCGTGTTCTAGATCCAGGTGTCAGACTTGGACATGGGCACACGTGTAAAAATTGATCAGGCCGTGACCGCACACCCAGCGCACTTCACTGCACGCATGTTACACATCAGTACAAACCTAGAAAAGAAGAACAAAGGTAAAACTCACCTTCCCGCAGACACGCCCTGCCTGTGTGCAGTGCGTACCTGTGTTCAGAGCGTGGACCCAGCAACAAGCAGGCTGCCGGGTTTGCGGGCACCGTGGTGACAGCTTAGCACATGTGGAGGGTGAGGCCCTGGGTAAGGCAGCTGGGCCACGGGACATTCCACTCCATAGCCCCTCCGTGGTTGCGCCGCCGTTTGCATACAGCGCCCACGGAAATGGCACAGTTCTGGAGAGGGAAGCAACTTACTCCTTGCAGTGAGGCCGCTGGCAGTCTGCAGAATGAGGCTTTCACAAATGTTTGTGCAGCAGAAGCCCTCGGCCATCCTCAGTGGCCCGTCCCCTCTCTGGGCTTGCAGAGTCCCAGCCAGATGGCTTCCGGGTAATGGGGCCCACTGGGACTGGGCCACCACACACGGTCATGCGATTTCAAAGAAGCTGACTCTGCCCAGGCGTCTCTGCTCTTTAATGTGGCATTTAAGATTTTGGAAATCGTGCAGTTTAGAAAACTGCTGGGTGGGTTTGTCAGAAGGAAAGCACCCTGGGCATTTTCAAGATGTTTTTGCCTTCAAAGATGTTCGCCTTTTTGTCGGGGTTGGCACAGATGCAAAGGCTGTGACTGCATTACGTGGCATGGACGGCTGGCACGTGGGCTCTGCGGCGTGACGTAGGCACTTTGCCAGGGAGCAGGGCTCCTGACCTTGAGCCTTCCCTACTTGGTGCCAGCGTCAGAACCATCAAACAAACCTCGAAACAGCTGGAACGCAGAGCTAGAGGCACTACGCCCCGTAATGCTCTTTAAATAACGTCAGACTCTAAGCTCGAAAGGAGTTCTCTCCCTCCCCACGAGGCACTGAAATGTGTTCTTTACAGATAAATATTTCAAGAACAGACCAGCTCATCTGGATCAAATCTTAGCTTTTTAAAGATGCAAATTGAAAGTTAAGCATCAAAACACAAGGACTCGGCGGAGCCATGAGGAAGGGCTGTGCAAACTCATCAGACCTCGGCCGTCTTGAAAGTCGAGCCCGCGATCCCCATGGTCCCGAGACGGACTCACTTGTGCATTTCAGGTTTATTTTGAAGAGGAAGTAGGATCGGAACCACAGCGCATCGGAACCCAGCAGGCAAAAGCAGCTGTGCGTGAGATGGGTCAGTCCCAGAAATCGTTCTAAAAACTTATAGTGGCTCTTCTTTAACACGGCAACTTCACCGTGACCCTGCAGGGTCATTTCCTTTCTAATAGTCCCAGTTTGGACATTTTCAAAGGGGATCAGTCAGAGCTACCAAAGAAATACAACGTCAGGAAGCTAAGAATGCTCAGTGTGT
>CAUYSK010048993.1:0-26148 GCA_963575035.1 Avahi laniger
GGGAAATGCATGCTGCAGTATTTAGGGGTGAAGTTTCATGATGTCTGTAATCTATGTAACTTACCTTCAAATGGCTCAATGGAGAGAGTGAAAGCAAAATATCACCAACTGGTAAATCTAGCATTCTACTTTCTTCTATCTTTTCTGTAAATTTCAAAATTTTCAAAATTCAAAAATGAGGAAATGAAATAAATGTTGGAATTTCTAAAGGGGAAGACAAAATTATGGTAACCTTTTTGTCCCAAAATTTCTAGGAATTTTTATCACACCTTTTTCAAACATTCTTCTCAGAAAGGTGCTCAGTAAACACTTATTAAGTTAAAAATGCATATACAGATAAACCTTAAAAAATCCTGAAAATTCCAAAATTTTGACATTCAAACTAGAGCTTCCAGATGACTTCTCACATCTGAGAGGAGCACAGAACTGATAGATCATGCGTCCCCACTGTAGTTGAGGAAATAAGGCTGATGTGCCAACAACTTCCAGGTCCATGCTGTGTCCACCACACCTACAACCCCCTGGAGGGGCAGCCCTTGGGAGAATCCCACCACCTCACCGCTGCCTCCACCACCAGCAAACTGATGGAATCTGGGGGAAATACCTGACCAAGGGGGGCCAATCCTTACATGCTGCCGGCACCACAGGGGTGATCCTGGTGCAGAGACAGGGAGACAATGAGGTAATTAGCTGTGCAAATTGGAGCTACGGGGCACACAGAGAGAAGGCACAGATGAATTCTTTAGGGATCTCACCATGGGGAAGCAGTAGCTAAGAGGTGGATAGCAAGGCACATAAACAGAAAAGAACAGAACACTCAACAGAGAGCAGGGATCAGAGAAGTTGGAATAGGGTGGACCAAGCAGGCTGAGAGAGGGTGTAGAGAATGGGCTCTAAGGCTGCCTCTCGGGGTCCCTGATGGCCTGATGGCTCTCACCAAGGCCAAGCTGGTTTTCAAGCTTCATGTTTTCTCATGATAACCATCCCCCACAGCCACCCCCAATGGCCGGCTCAGCTGTTACATCTTGGCAACAAAAGAACCTAACTTACACTAAAACACGGCTTGGGCTCTTTAACAGGCCTAAATGCAAAGGACAAAATTGTACATATTAAGAAATATTTCCAAAGAACACAAGTTATCTTTATAATGCTACCTTAAAATTCCTCTTAAAATTTAGAGAAAGTGGCTTAAATGTGTTCCAGGAATGTATTTTTCAAGTATATTCTGTAGGTAAGAATCATCAAGAGATCCAAAATAAAAAGTCAAAATTTGTTGGGAAATGAGATATTAATATAGTTTTAAAGTATCTCCCTACGAGTTATTTTTTAATTTTACAAAGCCCAAAATGGCAACTTTATAGTGGAAAACTAGCAGATTCCTCAACCAAGTGACCAAATCATTATGAAGGATGTTACTGGGGCACTTCTGAATATTTTCAAAATTTGATTTTGAATATTTTACTGGGGCAAAAGCTGAATACAGACTGGGGAAGAAATAATAGTGTTGAATCAATGTTAACTTTCCAGATTTATGATCATTGTTCTTACAAAATACACACTGAAAAAATTATGTGTATGTGCCTATATATACATAGAGAGAAAGCAAAAGTGACACAAAATGTTAACAATTGTTGAATCCGGGGGAAAAGTTTATGGGAATCACTTGTACTGTTTTGGCAACTTTTCTATAAGTATGAAATTTCATTTTTAAAAAGTTACAAAAAAATAACACACTGGCTAGGTTGGTGGCTCATGCCTGGAATCCTAGCACTCTGCGGGGGCCGAGGCAGGAGGATCGCTTGAACTCAGGAGTTTAACATGAGCCTGAGCAAGAGCAAGATCCTGTCTCTACTAAAAAATAAAAAAATCAGCTGGGCATCATGGCATGGGCCTGTAGTCCCTGCTACTTGGGAAGCTGGGGTAAGAGGATCACTTGAGCCCAGGAATTTGAGGTTGCTGTGAGCTACAATGACAACACCAGTGCATTCTACCCAAGGCGACAGAGTGAGACTCTGTCTCAAAAAAAAAAAATTAATGCAAAGAACAAACTGTTTTTTAAAAGTGTATTCTAATACTAATTAGATTTATGTAACAAAAGAAAAATGACTTGAGTATTGTCAAATTATCATGTTTTTAAGAATCTGTGCATACAACTAATTTTATTTGCAGGCATTTTTGGCTTGAAGAAATCATACTTACACTAAGCAAATAGTTTAGCAAATACATTTATTGCTTAAAACGTAACCTGGTAAAGGCAAGAATGAAGACAGGGAAGGTTGGAGGAGAAAGGCAGAGTGACATTTTGGTCCAAACTTTAAATTCAATATGTTAACTATTCAACTTTCAGTAAGTGAATTTAGGATTACTTCGATAACTAGCTATTGAATCTAAGGGAGATGTTTAAAACTTTCAAAAAGATACCATGTGTTCCCTTTCTCTTAATATAAGCCATGTATATGCTTTTTAAAAATTGAGATATAATTATGATTTTGAAATTACACATAAAAGAAAATGAAGAATAGTTTTAAAAGCAAAGAGCTGGCTGCATTTTTCTGTGAATTAATACATTTTATATTTTGAAAATAATCAATATTCAAATACTGGGTGCATTAAAAGAGAACTTGCAAATTGAGGATTGGGCCAACAGAGCAGTTAGAATTGTGATGTATGAATTCAGGTCTCGAGATTTCCTTCTCTGGCTTTCCTTTAATAATGAATTTGTTAAAATACAGGCAATACAATGGCTTTGGGGTTTTTTCCCCCTCTAAGAATTGTCTCATACCCTCCAGGTGGAAAAGAAAATGAGCACACTTTTTCTGAAGGACAATTTAGCACAATTTATCACAGACCTTGAAAGCATGGGGTTTTCCTGATTCAATGATTCCATTTTAGGAATTTATCCTATGGAATTACAATGTATATTAAAATATTTTAAAGGAATATTCATCCAACATTAGTAATAATAATGAAAAGTGGAAATTCTCAAAAGTCCAACAATGGAAGAATTGGTTAAATAAATTGTGATACAACTATGTAATAGGAACAATGTGCTGCAATCAAAAGTGCTTTGGGAGCAATGTATTTATTGACATGGAAAGATATTCATAATAAAATAACATTAAAGGAAAAAAGAAAGTCCAAAGCAGAACATATAGTATAATCCTCAAGTTTGTTAAAAGAATATGCATGTATCTGCATGTGCATACAAAATTCTTGAAATGGTGCACATTAGAATCTCAACAGTGGGGAGAATTGCACCCTGATATTGATTTTCTCTATATCTGTATTTTTGCTTCTTTGTATTGTCTAATTTTCCAAAAATCAACTTCAATTGGTGTATTAAATCAAGTTTTGAAAGGATAGAATCAATCTATTATTACTTCAAAATTAAAATATACATCATAATCAGAGCCTGATAAATATCACTGAACTAGAGAATTTCTTATAGGTACTTAGAATTGAAATTATTGTGATTGTGCTTAAAATGATCATGTTTGGAATTCATGGGAAAAATATCATTGACTAATAATTAAAATAAGTTTCAACATGGACATCACTTTTCTTTTTCATGGACAGGGGATTTAGATTTGTGGTTGCATGTTCATAGCCCAGTCCCTGGAATGGTGGCTGTAGGGGCAAAGGAAGAGCCCAGGCTAAACAGACAGATGCAACAGGTTCAAAGCCTGGCTCTGACCTTGGGCCTCACTTTCCTCCCCAATAAAATGGGAATAACAACGCCTGTTTTGCAGGCTCCTACAGTATTAAGAAAAGTTTTAAAATAATGTTCAAAAAGTGGTCTTGGCTGGGCTTGGTGGCTCACACCTGTAATCCTAGCACTCTGGGAGGCCGAGGCGGGAAGATTGTTTGAGCTCAGGAGTTCGAAACCAGCCTGAGCAAGAGTGAGACCCCGTCTCTACTAAAATTAGAAAGAAATTAATTGGACAACTAAACATATATAGAAAAAATTAGCCGGGCATGGTGGCACATGCCTGTAGTCCCAGCTACTCGGGAGGCTGAGGCAGGAGGATCGCTTGAGCCCAGGAGTTTGAGGTTGCTGTGAGCTAAGATGACGTCACGGCACTCTAGCCCGGGAAACACAATGAGACTCAGTCTCAAAAAAAAAAAAACACTGCTTGGCATGGCAACAAGTAACACCAAAACTATCAGAAAAAGGAGAAATTAGATTAAAAAGTCTCATAACAGAGCTAAAATAGAAACTTGGTTAAATTGAAAATATCAACATGAAATTGTTACCTTTTATTTAGAAAGAAGAGATATATTCTGCTCCATAACTCAAGTGGCTTCATTAGCATGTTGCATCCCCAATTCTCATATAAAACTAAAATCTCCACTTCTATCCCCTAGATTTGATCTTTATTACTACTTTTTTAACAAAAGAAACTAGAGCCTCTTGGGCAGTGTGGCTGATTGCATATTAAAGGCAGTAGAATCCAGGATGAGGCTGAAACATCTTATTGAAGTTAGAAAGCAAAGGTTATTGTTAATATTTTTGTTTTTGCACGTACCTGTACCATTTAGATGTTTATTACTGTATCTGCACATTTGTAAGCGTATAATAATAAATAAGTAAATACAAGAAAATTTAAGTATTGCTTATTATAATTATATAATTTGAATCTACGTTGTATAATAATAGGGTGAAAGCACTGCCACTTTTATGTACCATGCCTACTCAGAGACCTACATGCAGTAAGAAACTTACTTAACGGAAATACCATAGCAAATATCATCAGTGGCTGGGATATGGAGTGAAAATTTTCTTTTTCCAAATGACTATTATCCACTCACTTAATTGTCCTTTGTCTTACTCCTGCTGATTAAGAAAGTGACTGGTGGACTTTCTGGGTATCTTCAGCATGCTTCTTTCCCCATTCTTCTCACCTGCTGGGACCCACAGACAGTTTTGCAGCCTCTGGTATTTCCTCAATTATGTTATTGCCTCCCTTACATGCTCTTGAAGCCCACACACACACAAGATCCATACTTTTGTCCTCTAGGGAGATGAAAAACTTCTGGGGTTGTCATTTCCATTGGTGAACTGGTAAAATAGCTTTCTGTTTTAAAAAAAAAAAGGCATAATTTATAACATTTACCTATTTATGTGATGTAAATACTCCCAGCGTATCTGATTGCAAGCTACCAACAGTTTAACAACTGGCCTACAAAATCCTAGATAATCGACAAGCATTTCTTATGAATGTGAGCTGACTTCAACACACTATTGGTCCTGCTTTCTTCATTTTGCCTGTCTCAGCCTTTCTTTGTGCAAAAAAATGTCACATGTGGTTGCCTTAGGAAACATTATTCCACATAAATTCACAGATCTCACTTTCTCTGCCACTCCCTAAATTCTATTGTTAGTGTTCACGCTGAGTGTTGGTAGCTGAGGCTGAAATTGCCCACCTGGCATTTCCTACTTGTTCATGAAAGTTTTACACATTGTCTATGCAAGCATTGACGGAAGGAAAGGAAAGGAAAAGGAAGAAAAGAGAAAAAAAGAGAAAGGAAAGGGACAGAGCAAGAGAGAACAGGAAGAAAGGAGGGAAGAAAGAAGTATCATTCTCCCCTGTCCTTTATAAACTTACTGCTTGTCTTGTGTTACAGTCATTCCTGTACACATATCATCACAAGTTAAAAACACCTTGAGGACTTAACCTGCGTCTCAATCATTTCTGTTTCTCCCACAGCACCCAGCTCAATGTCTAGCCCATATAAGCCTTCAGTAAATATTTATTTAAAAAAGTGGAATGAACAGGTAAAAGAATTTCCAAGTGAAAATGATTAAATAGAAGAAGTTTATTTCAATATCAAGCCAAATAAATAAGTAGTCAACCTACCGATTTCTAAAATTCTCTTTGTTTGCCATCAATTCTCCACCAAGGACAGGTTGGAATAGCTAGCCCATCATCAGCATGCTCTCACAGTAGACATATTGCCTTTGATTTTTCCTCCTGTAATGAGGAATACATATCTGACTCCTTACTCTGTTTAAGGTAGTACTTTTTGCTTCATTAAGATAATCACTCTTTCCTGATAATAGATTATTTGCTGGTGTTCAGTGTTATTTTTTTTCTTCCAGATGAAAAGGGCAGTCCCCACAGACATGTTCAGCATGATGTGACTATCAGAATGGATTGGAATTTTTTTTAAGAGACAGGTTTTCACTGTGTCACCCAGGCTGGTCTTGAACTCCTAGATTCGAGCTATCCTTCTGTCTCAACCTCCCAAGTTGCTGGAACTATAGGCAAGTACCACTTCCCTTGGCCATGAATTGGATTTTATTTTTTACTCTTATCATTAAGGTACTATTTAGAGCTGTCTACTGTTGATGAGATTATTTAGTTCAGTGCAGATAATTCAGTGCTGACCTCTCTCAAATCTTTTTCAAACTTAACTTAAAATTTAATTTTTTAAAAAAATAAAAACAAACTCTCCTCTCCAAATAAGAAAAGAAAACTCATATACTTCTGCTCAATTTTTACTTTTTGTTCACTTGTTTAATGTAGCAGGTATAAATCAAGCAAAATCATATTTCATTATTGTCTATAAATCATCTAATTTCTATTCCAAGTATCTAGTCCCATCTAGTCCCAACCTCAGTTATTTCCAGGCTTTCTCCCACCCCTCGGTTTGTGCCAAGGTTCTGGGGTTTGATCCAAGCATTAGAATACTGATCACTAGAAATATCCATCCACATTGGTAAGAGCTGGACTTTGCTGCAGCCACAGGGTACCATCGACTCCACCAGCCTGCCATTTCCATGCCATGCTTTATGCTTAAGGAGCTCTTTAACAAGGCTGGCACCCCGGGCTTGGCATCTAACCTTCCTGGTTCACCATGTGAATATGTCCCTTGAAGTCCTGCCACATCCTTGGGAGCTTCCAGGGAAGAAGTAAAAGTTTCCTCTGTTCAAGGACAAGCACACCTGTCCTTTTCCCCCTACCCGAAAGAAGCTCTTTTTCATTTGCAGAAGCTTCTGTCTTTCTTGGTTTCACACAGGGACACCAATTTCCCCTCTTCAAGTTCTATTATCCTCAGTGGGCAAACAGAAGCCAGAAAAC
Organism: Avahi laniger; assembly: GCA_963575035.1. Classification (NCBI taxonomy): domain Eukaryota; kingdom Metazoa; phylum Chordata; class Mammalia; order Primates; family Indriidae; genus Avahi; species Avahi laniger. The sequence continues at coordinate 7,083 of CAUYSK010048993.1, forward strand.
CCTGCCAAAAATTCTTCATGTGGCAAGGAAGTAGGGAACTTATTATGTGCTTGAATGGAGGACAGAAAAAGTGGAAAATTCAAAGAGAAAAATTAACATATCAAAACCTCAATTAATACCTTAATAAAATCCGTGTTAGCAAACTATCTATCTAATATCTTTCCTCTGCTTAGAAATATCTGAATTTAACGATTTCATTGCTTCAGTCTAGGTGGTCTAGCTGTTCCTATCCTTCAATTTCTCTCAACATACTAGTTTAGGTACATTTCTATCCTTTCTATCTACTTGCTCTTTGCCCAAAAAAAGACAACATTCTGCTTAAATAAAGTAGGTATAATAATTGCGTAAATGATGTAACTTCAGAGATCCTGGGAAGCCTGATTCCCATTCAAAGATGCTCATTTCTCTATCACTGATGACTTTTGTAGTATTAAATTATTAGAAAACTGATGCTTTGGATTAAGGCATAGCTACAAGATACATCAAAATAATCCACGGATTCATCTATTCATTCAACAAATATTTACTGATCACATATATATGCCAGAGACTGCGCTAGGCACAAGATATACCACAATAAATAAGCATAAATAGCTCCCCCTCTCGTGGAGTTTACAGTGTATTCGTGAAGACAGACATGACAGAACTCATTTCTGAAATGATTATTTAATGAAAATGACAAGTGTTAGGAAATGAAGGGAAGTGTGGAAATGTGTAACAGGGGAACTTTCCTGAGGAAGCAGAATTTAAGTTGAAATTTGAAAGTAAATGAAGAAGAGAAGAGAGTTCTAAAGCAGAGAAAACAGCATATCTGGAGTCCTTGAAATAGGCAGAATGTTGTTTAAAATTTAAAAAACAAAGCAAAAACCGAATGAAGACCCAGGTGGCTGAACTGCAGGGGTGGAGGAGAACGCCTCTTGAGGTCAAAAGGTGACCAGGGGCCACAATATGCAGAGCTGTGTAAACCATACGGAAAATTTTGGTCTTGATCAAACCCCCACCCACCAAGTGTCTTAGGCAGAGGAATGAATGATCAGGTTTCTATTTAACAATTCTGACTGCTGTGCGGAGGAAGGCAAAAATTGAATATGTAAAACATTATGCCATTATCAGCTATTAACATCCTAGTCTCTCAAATTCTTTCCAGCTAGCTGTTGATACAAGAAGGTGACAATTAAAGCCATCAGACTGAGATCCTCCACATATCCGCATCCTCACCGAACTGTAGCTGTCATCAGACATCTCTCCTCTCCTTTCCTCATACCCTATTTCTTAAAATAAAGTTTCTACCTGGCATGTCAGGTCCATCGCCAGGATCCCCATTTTAATCATACGGAGGGTTGTAATCCCTAACACCCTGCATGTTTCAGCTGCATCTCTCTCTTATCACTTATGCCTCATGACCATGGACTGGAGTCCTGCCCTTGAACTCCAGTTTAGGTGGTGGAGTTTTGTTACCCACCAACAGGTTCACCTGATAACGCCTCCCCTGAAACTCCTGGTTACCATGCTTCATGTAGCAGGACACTACCTAACCTCTGTTTCTCACCGTCCTTCCTGACACCACCCCCCAACCCAATTCAAGCTTCTATCTATCCTTGCATACCTCAATTGTTCCAACATTCTACCGATGTGTCTTCCTTTTTGTAATCTTGCTTCCCTCCAATGCTTTGGCCCACGCTACAGCAAGAAAGATCTTTCTAAACCAAAAATTTTGTGCCATGTTATTTCCCTGCTTAAAACCCTCTACAGTCTCCTATTTCTTATAGACAAATTGCAAACTCCTCACGTGTCATACAAGGCCCTCATAGCTGAACCCCATTCACCTTTTCAGTCTTGTCTCACACACTCTCGGGCTTGCACTTTATGCTCCATTCGCTGTTAACTTATTTAGGAATCTGATTAGAGGCAGTACCAGCTGGGAAACTCACCTCACTGGGGCACATTAGAAATATCAGGCTTACTAACTTGGCTCTCCAATTCCATGTTTAACTGACAAAATGAACTCTGGTGTTGCTTGTGGAAAAAGAGTCAGTGCCCTCAAATGTAAATAAAAATATTCTCCTTGCCCCCTAAACATACTGACTTATTAAGTATTGCTGCAAAATACATTTAGAGTAACAGCTGAATGTGGCAGGAAGCTGAATTTCTAAAACCAAGTAAAATGTGGCATAGTGATGTTTATCAGGGATGAGTCATTCATTTTATTATCTAAATTTTGCATCTTTAATATATCTCCCAAGAAGTTCTCTGGTTCAAAACGCATGAAAACTGAAGAAATAGAAGAAAATAGGGAACATTTTGCTGAATAGTTCCACAGTATCAGCTCTGCTTTAATCCAGCTGAAGTGAATTACTAGGTGAATGTGTTTTGCATATCATTTTTCTTAATAGAAAAATCAATTTCTCCCTGGCCCCAAGAAATAAATATTGAACAAATGGTTTTTAAAATATCCTTTTTAAGGGGTGACAAAATGTTAGCTTGCCTTCCGGGCCCTCATTCTCAGCGTGCTTATGCAAGACTCTGTGCTTTTTCACACGCTCCTTCCTCTCCTTGAAATAAGGTTCAGTTTCCTCAGCTTAAATAGCACTCCTTTAAGGAGACCTCCCATGGCTCATACCTAAGGTAGGTTCTTCCTTATAATCTTACCTTTCTATACTACTCTTACCATTTTATTGTGTATCTGTTGTGTATATTGTATATTTGCTCTATTTTAGTGTATATCTGTTCTGTTATTATATATTTGCTCTATTTTATTCTGTTCTTCTAGACCTTCAGATTCTGTGGCAGGAAATTCCATCTTTGTTAACTTATACGTCCCAAGAACCTAGACCAGTGCCTAGAACATAGAAGGTGCCCAGTAAATATTCAGTGAAGGCAGGGCACGGTGTCTCATGCCTGTAATCCTAGCATTTTGGGAGGCCGAGGCAAGAGGATCCCTTGAGGCCAGGAGTTCAAGATCAGCCTGAGCAACATAGTGAGATACCTGTCTCTACAAAAAATACATATATATTTAAAATTAGCTGGCATGGTGGCGAGCACCTGGAGTCTCAGCTTTTGGGAAGGCTGTGGCAAGAGGACTGCTTAAGCCCAGGAGTTTGAAGTTGCAGTGAGCTATGATGGCACCACTGAACTCTAGCCTGGGCAACAGAATGAGACCCTATCTCAAAAAAAAATGCAATGAATATATGAGTAAAAGAGCACTCCATATTAGAACTCTCTCTTTGCATGAACTGCCTGTTATCTGTCACCATGACTTCCCATTACCATATTCTGCTTGAAGCTGTATCTTGTACTGAATTAATGCAGAGCCAATTACAGCTGCTGCCACACATACCCAGGCACATTGTTTTTGACAATGAGTATAAGAAAAAGTAAATGCTAAGACAATAGACACCATGAATTTCTTCTTCTTTTTTTTTTTTTTTTTTTGAGACAGGGTCTTGATCTGTCACTAAGGCTAGCCTGCAGCCTTATAGCCTCATAGCTCACTGCAGCCTGGAACTCTTGGGCTTAAGTGATCCTCTTGCCTCAGCCACCCAAGTAGCCGGGAATACAGGCACAGGCCACCACACCTGGCTAAGTTTTCTTTATTTTTTGCAGAGATGGGGTCTCACTATGTGGCTCAGGCTGGACATCATGAATTAATTGTCTCCTTTATAACTTTGTTTATGGCTAAACCTCCACACATTTCTTCCCAGTTTTCACAGAGAATCCTTCCGGCTTTTGGCAAAACAGTTCAATTAATGAAGTTCCAACTCTGCAACTCCCAAAGGGCTATAGCTGGTGTGGCTCCAGTGACTTCAAAGCTACAAAGACTATCAAGTGAAGGTAGGTGCCTGAGCAATTATTGGTGTACTGTAAAATAAACCAAGTTTTCTCCTTGCCGACGCAATCACTTCAGAGTTGTGACAAGTGTTTACTATATGCCATGCTTTGTGTTGTCTTCTATAAATGCTATTTAATTTAATAAACATGTAAATCTTACAAGATAGATGCAACTATTTTATACCCATTCTACATATGAGAAAACTGAGGCCCAGGGAAGTTAAATAAATTGGCTGAGGTAATCTAGTTAGGAAATAGCAGAGCCAGAAACCCAAATAAATCTGATTCCAAAATACAAATACGCTTAAGATAGCTTGTGTCCTTTTCCCCAAAATATCAACTTTTAGAAGAAATGCAAGCTGGTTTCAAAGCCAAAACAAGTTAATAAGAAACAAAATTAATCTTTCAGTTTGTGATGCTATAATTCTTCATTTTGGGTTCTTTTCAACCAGCTGTTGCATGATCTACTTTTGTGGTAAATAACATTTCTTTAAACAGAAAAGAGGTCTCATTTTATTTACATCTAAAATTAATTAAGAATGATTAGGAATCATTTAGAATAAAAAATCTAAGGAAATGTCTTTGCATTCTATAAAATATATGAAACCCAATCACTGAAAGATCTTGCTACCATTTGGAAAGAAATATGTAAAATGTTGCTCAAATTATTATCATTCATAATAGTTTTCTCAAGGAATTTGTAATGCCATGGTTACACATAAACAGCCCATGAATTATGGAAGATTTTCAGGGAAAAGAGGTTGGCATATTGGTTGAAGGAAAAAATTAATTTAGAAGATGCTGGAAATAATACTGACTAGCAGAAAGAAGTAGGGGAAGAGAAAGAAAATAGTGACCTAAAGAAAATGAATTATGGTTATCCTTCCTCCTGGAGACTTTGGAGAAGGATGTGGAGGAATGTGTGTTTGAAAAAGAGTTAGTATAAAATGTATTTTATCTTAACATGATAACCTGTCACAGGAAACAAAGCTAGTGAAGGTGATGTTGATAAAGTTAACATTTATTGGACATTTGGATATGCCAGAGTCTGTGCTAGGCTCTATCCATGTCTCTTTACAGATTTAAAAAGAAGAGAGTCCAAAATAAATAGATGTAATTTTGGGGAATCAAAAATTCTATCATTTTAATTAAGGGAAAAAAAAACAATTGTTAAAACCCATTTAAAATTTTGAAACTGAAAAATAAGAAATTCCTGTGAACTTGCTAGGTTTCAACATTCACTAGGGATCATGAGAAATTGGAAAAAATATATATATAGCTTTGCTCTGACATCAAGGGCTATATAATTTATGAAGGAGTTAAACCTGACGAGTAAGCATAAAATATAGTAAGAGTTCAGAGAAAGGATAAGTTTAAATAGCTTGTGGGGTCAAATGAGATGCTCAGGACTTGATCTGTAGCTTAAAAGAAGTACTGGAATTAGATGACTTTCTCTAGATCAAACGCATAACATGAGCAAAGCAGCACAGGTGAAGTTCAGTGTGACTTATTCAAGGCTATAAGATTTACCTGATTGGAATTGAGAACATGTTCTGGGAAGAAGTGAGATAGAGTAGACCTATAAATTGGAATGAGATTATTGCAAGCCTTAAAACATATGATTGAATTGAAATATAAGATACTTGAACTCCAGTTGGTCTTTGAACTCTATCACTCCACCTACCTCACCAAAATCCAAGTTTGTAACCATACACCCAGATACCAACTTAGTCACTTCCTACCTACATTCACGCCTCATTCCCAAAAGCTTCATGTACAAGTGTTGTTTAACAACCCCAACCAGGATTTGAGACAGGTACATGTGCAGCTCCATATCTCTTACGTGGAAAAAAAATCACTCTAAAGGAAGTTTCCCTTCCTAAAACAGCATCCTGCCTCACGTGTCAAGCCCTCAGTGCAAAGTAGCACCTTCTCTGGCCCTCCATCCCTGCCTCCTTGGGAAAGGCATGGCATGGGCTCCACTCTGCACAAAGAGCCCAGACAGGTAACATCAGTAGTGGGTTCCATCAGCCTATGATAGGAGATGTAACCTGGTCAGCACAGCTCACCCATAAATCCAGCCCAGGGCTGTCACAATCTCTTCAGAGAGTCCCTGTAAATAGCGTTCTCTATAGGCAAAGCAATTTTCTTTCTCACATTTATGGGGGCTGGAGGACACCTTCTTCCAAAGGCAGAATAGTGTGAACGTGAAAGGCTGGACTCCAGAGTAACTCGGCACCCTTCCTGCCAACACAGCAAGCTGCTCCTGTCAAATGTGCTGAGTCTCACGTCAACGGTAGTAATTATGTGGGAAAAGGTGCTCCTTGTAGCTACTCTGAGCTGTCGTAGTAAAAGATACTGAAAACTTGAGCACCGTTAGATGGTGAATCTGTTATTCTGAGTAGGACAATGCCTAATGGTGAGTTAAAAAAAAAAAGTGAAGCAAACATCTGACATTAAATTTCTTTTATGACATTTTCATAGAAATTGGAGGAACACCTACAAAGTCCCTAACCTCAGGAAGCAATGTGAATAGAAAAATGCAGTTTTTAGTGACATGGACTTTCGTAGCTTGATGGAACATTGAGGATCATTAATAACTGCCTTTTCAGGTGAAGAAATTGAGACCGGGAAAAATTAAAAGATATACCCCAAACCCATATAGCTTTCACAGGCAGAGTATAACTATTTGGAGAATGTCCCGAGTGTCCTGCTCTTTCCAGTGATGCCATATGCTAAGATTTGCATGTTCTATTGTTTCGTGTACTAAGATTTGCAGTACACGAAACAATAGAACATGTATTATCAGGTTTGATCTTTACTGCAATTCTGTGAGGGTAGTATTGTTATCCCCTTTGTGTATATCCAAAACCCAAGTCTCAGAGATATTAACTGACATGTCTAAATAGCTCATGAAAAAGGAGTTGGGCTCATATCTACATCTTTTGTCCAAAAGATGGCATTGGTACATGGTACCATGCTACCTGTCTTGCAAATAGAACCCCAGAGAAACCTCCCATTTCCCCCCATTGCACCTGTACAGGAGAATGTAGCTATTGAAAGGAGGCAATTGTTTAACAACCACTTCATTCAACAAGGAGGTATTGAGCACCTACTCCATGCGAGACAATGATCTAGGTCACAGAGATACAGTAAGAAGAACAATAGACAAAGTCACTGCCCTTGGAGATAGTAAACAAAAATACAACATATAGGTGCAGGTAGTAGTAAGTGCTATAAAAGAAAACGGAAGTAAGATAAGAGGATGGAGAGTGTTTGGGGAGAGTGATTACTAGTTACCCAGAGGCTCTGTCCTAACCTGAGGAAATCAGTGTGCACAGATTTTACATGCAATGATCAGCAAGCAATAGTAACAAGCCAGAGTCCAATTTTTAGGGGTCTGCAGCTACGTTCAGTGTTTCCAAAATAAATAAATAAACAATAAAAGTATACATTGTATATTTACAAAAAGAAAACTCTAGAGAATCCTTTTTAAAGAAAAATTTAAGACAGATTATATCAACTCTGTGGAAGAGTCATGAAACCTGATTGACAGATGTACATGTCATAAAAATGGGGACCCCAATCATTACCCAATAAATGCAATTTTCCTGGTAGAAAAAAATGAATCTTTCCAAAAATGAGGGATCAAAGGGTGGAGTGTATAAGGCAGTCACTGGCTATGATAAAACTGTAATTCACCATCCTTCCTAGAACAAAGCAGAGGAGATTTTTTTGCAGGTAAGCTTCACCCTTTCAGCATCAGGGCAGACGATCCTGAAAAGAACCAAGCCATGTCCTCATTGCAGCTGGCTATGCGGGCCCTGGGAAAACCTGAGTAATCAGCAAAATATATATCCATAGCACCTCCTAGAGTCTTCCTCATTCACACGACCACATGACCACTTAGCCCTCCCACCCCAGTATTTCCTTAAGAGCCAAAGTAGCCATATGCGGTGCTGGCTGCCCATGACCTATGACTGTGGTCTCTCTCCGTTCTCAAGACCTTCCTCAGAGAAACAATACTTAGTAAGTACCACCTGTGTTACATGTTACATCATTTACTCTCAAAACAACCAGATAAAGTAAACCCTGCTATTTTCATTTTGCAGATGAAGAAATTAAGATTTATGGAGATTGATTAAGTATCAATCATGCCTATGGTCACATACATAGTCTCTTTCTCCTTCCAGTGTAACCTGCTAAGCGACCAGCTAATTGATCTATGAAATGAGGGACTAAGATTTTACGTGCTGTTGCAGTATCTTTAAGACGGCAACAGAATTTATACATAAGCTTTGCAAAGAACTTCTTGGTTTACAAATTTCCTTGCACATTTAACATCACAGTCATAAGAAAATAAGATAAAAAGATGTGAGTTCTTACCATCTTCAAAGTTAAAATTCATATCCCTTGTGTAGCTGGATGTATTTTAAACATTTAGAGTTTGTGATTATTTAACTTCGGTTAGTATGAAGAATGAACAAAGCATCAGCCTATGTATTTGGGATCCTTTTCTTGAGAATATTGCTATGTTTGTTCTTCCCCTAAAAATAGAAGCACAGGCATCATTTTAAAAAAACAGAGATTGTATTTAAATTACACAATAGGTCGGAGCTAATTAGATGCTGGGCACCATGATCTGGCTGGAGAAATGTTTTGATTTTTAGTATTGTCAAATTTTATTTCCCAAAATAGATTAATAATTGTTTATAATAGTTCTGCTAATGCAGTTTTAGACCTCGTTTACTCCCTGCAACAACTACAAGATGAGAATTATGATCCTCATTTCACAAATGAGGTGACTTGGGCTCAGAAAAGTAAAAGGAAAATAAATTCCCAAGTGACAGGGTCGGCATTTAAACGCAGGTGGCTCTCTCCCCAAGGCTTGTGCTCTTAAACATCCCAAGGCTTTTTATGTGCCTTGCTCTTGTTACCAAAGCCCAAGCCTTACACAGAGTCTGATTTTATTCATCTCCAAGCAATGCCAGAGGGTATCCAAAACTAGACACAGACCAGTTCTTTTACAGAGGAACAATAATATTGGACATCAGCAAAAGGCACTCTCAGAAGAGATACATACTTAGACCATCGGTTTGACAATCCAAAAACATTTTAAGTATTAAATGCATTCTGCCACTCACAAAAATGAAGATGAATCATACTCTTGACTTCATATTAAAGTTAAAGATTCTTTTTTTGCATGATTTGTTCTAAAATTAATACTCTGATGATTCACAGCCCCTTATAATATCACCTTTGGCCTACCATTTTTTATCAATGTATTATGATAGAAATTGTCTCTTTTGGTTAAAGCGTATTCATCTGGAGAAATGTTATTATGGTCTGCATAAATAGCACTCAGTTATTTTCAAAGAATTATTTTCTCCATCTGTTCAAATCAACTCTGTGTTTGTTACCCTGAAACAGGTGACACTACCTACCAGAATTTTTAGCTATAAGGGACTTACTTAGCCCCCCTTGTGACCCTTTTATTAAATGATCTGGATCTATTTTACTTCTTTAACAAGTTTTGCCTGAGTGTTGTTTTAGTCATGCAAAAAATTATAAGCCAAGATTTTTTAAAATACTGTACAGATTGCACATGGGGGGGCTGGCAGTCTTTCACACCACGTTCATTCTCTGTAGCACAAATTGTCACCACAACAAAGAGCCTAAAACAAAAGCCAAATGCTGCATGAGGAGTACTTTTCCTCCTGAAAAAATTCCAACATTGGGGAGCATACTTTCCTTTGGATGCACATGCATAATTTCCATTATTGTTAATGGGAGCTATACATGCATAACACCCATTACTGCTAATGGGAGCTAAGTGCACACACAAGGGTAGAATACAGTGAAATCTGTCTTAGAAAATCACCCAAGAGACTAGCAAAAATCAGTTGCCTGCTAGAGAATGATTTTAAATTAAAAGCAGAACAGAACTGAAGTTGAAACCACAAGGGAACTGTTTAAACTTCAGGGAGCAATGGGAATTGGCTTCTCTATTTCTTGCTCTATCCCAGTAACTTGTGTTCCTCATCCATATTCTTGATGAGAGCCGATGACCTTGTGATCTCCTAAAGAGATGATCTGGAAATGAATTTCATACCTCCATCCATTCAAATGGCAGACTTCGGAATCCTTTGGTTGGGGAAAGAAGACAGCTACTCGATTATTACATCACAGCACGTGCAAAATACAAGTCACATGGTATCTTTAATGACAGTTAATGAACCAGGATGGAAACAGTAAAGCAATATTATTGTGGCAATTTATATCTATCATTCATTAATTCTCAAAAACATCTGTTCTATTATTATGTTATTGCAAAAATCAATGAAAAATAAACAGGAAAGTGATTTCCATCTACCCAAGTGGCATACTGCATTTCCTTTGGCATTTTAGGGCTTTGGAAAGACAGACTATTCCTACAGTATCTTAAAATCACAGGATTTTGTCCTAGTCCAGTCTCTTCATTTTATAGGTAATGAAGTTACAGAGAAATCAAATGTTTTTTTTCCCAAGGTCACAGAATACTGCAAGCAGCATTTAGACCCAGAATCCAGAAATTTTGTGACTTCAGATTCAGTAGTTTAATGTTCAAAAGCACAAATTCTCCCAAAGACTTTCATCTTTTTTGGCTTTGCATTGGTCTCTGGGCACCAAATGCACAGATGGGTGGATGAGTTGCGAATTCTAAAAGGGACGATTCTGAAACTCCAGAGAGATGGGGACTAAATGTTCTGTGTGTTATTCAAGTGATTGCAAGCTCCAGTTATTCCAAAAAATAGTTTCAAACACAAATCTCAACAAGTGCTTGAAAGAGACAAAAATAAGCAGTGGAAACAGAAGGTGCATTATTTCATGTTTAAAAAAGAGGAATGGAAATAGTATACTTAAGGTGACTTTTCTGTTCAATTTCCCACTTCCCAGTTATCCTTCTCAGATTGTAGTTGTAAGAGCACTAGTGATAAAGTCATTCTTGTATCATCTGTGTCACATAGGTGACACATATTATTTTTGTTATGCTTCATCCTCATTGACCTTGTTTTGGACTCACCCAGAAATGGGCAGGGACAGATAGAAAATAACATTGGGAACTGGCTACTGTTTGCAAGAGCTGTCAGCATGTAAAAATCCATATTACTTCTCTCTTAATCTCTTTCCAAGGAAGGGTTTCCTTGTTGCCTTGGCTGCTAGACCCTTGCCCCTCATAGACTTGAAAATAAGGTCTAGTGGAAACCAAATGCTCAGTGGAAGAACCAGAAAAATTGATTGAAGTTCCATTCCAGCCCTGGAATTCTACATATTCTGGTTTGTGATTTTACAATAAATGTAATCTCTCCTACACATTTCTTTAAAGTTGATAGCCCTACTGATTTAAACCACTGAAGTGGGGGCAGTTTGATCAGGGGAGTCTTCCCTCAGCCAGTCTAGTTAAAAATTTCAAGCAGAATAGAGCAGGGCAGGAGAGGGAAGGACAGAAATGAAAGGAAAGGAAGAGAAAGAGGAGACAGAGAATATGGAATGGAGAATGTAGTGAGGGAGAAAAAAATAGAGGCAGAAAGAGAAAGGATAGAGAGAAGAGAGTGAAGAGGAAAAGGAGCACATAGAACAAGGCACCATAATATTTGGGATGGCACAGCATAAAGCTGGTGTGTTGCAGAGAAAAGAGAAAAGATTTTGGACCCTGAGTAAGTGGGTTTAATGCTCCGCTCAGCCTTTATTCTCCATATGATATTAAACAAACTATTTTAACAAATAAACTTGCCATATCTCAGGTTTCCTGTCTGTCAGAGAAGGAGAAATGGCTACTCATTCTATTTCACAGTGTTGTTGTGAGTAGTAGATGAGGTAACTCACAAAAATGCTTTATAAACCAACCATAAAGAGCTGTGTATAGGAATCCTATGATTCTGACAACTTAACAAAGCAAATGATCAGAGACCAAAAATGATCCCCAACCTAGAAGGCACTGCCCTTTGTCCAACTATCAGAACACAGCTTGATGACCTCCAACATAAGCCTAATTTACAACGAGCAGCTTCATCCCAATTCCATTTTTTTTCCTGCACAGTAGCTATCCAATGGAGAGCAAAAACTTTGTGCCAAAAAAAAAAAAAAGAAATCAGTTCACCATAGCATGTAATTTGATAAAACTCTTTCAAAAGTCAACAAAGACAAAATGCCTTGACTAAAAGCACGGTGGCCTTGGATTAGATTAAAAGTTGACTCTACCAGAAACCAATTCCAAGGAATAGAGACATGACTGCAGGCAGGGAGGGACCAAAGGCTCGAGGCTCAGAACACTGGTTGATCCAGAGAGCTAGAAAGCTGTTCTTAACCTGCATAATCCTCACTGGCTCCTCTCAACTACTGGCAGAAAAAGAAGTAGAACTCTAATTCATCCTCTGGAGTCCTGAAATAATTCATTTTTGTTATTTTTTGTGGCCTATACCACAAACTGGCTTCTGCTGAACCTCTTCTGTGTACATGATATATTTTGTCTATTCATTTCTTCCCTTCCAATAAACTGTAATTTCCTTGAGGGCAATTATTATGTCTTTTGTTGTTATTAATCTCCAGCCTTGAACAGTACAAGGCATAAAGTAGAAGCTCAACTAATATTTATATGATTTATTTATATATGTATTTATTTATTTACCTTTCAATAGATTAAAAAATCATGTAGACATAAGCTATTTTATACAGGCACAGGCCAGCACATAGTTTACATATTAAAATAGCTGTATAATTGATCATTTGCATAATTAATTCATTTGAGTATAAACAAGTGCCTACAAAGCCAACTAGACAGAACAATTTATTCTATAACAAGCATGAAGTCCTGCCAAATGGTGCTAGAACATCTAATAATCATGTTTCTAAAATCCATTTTGTTGTAGCTCTTAAAAAAGACAAAGGAACAGTGGTTTGGTCTCCAGACACATATTTGGGGATGATGTGTTCTATGAGGACATGTTGAGATAATTGTTTTGTTTCTAAGAAACATTGTTTCTTGCAATTCCATTTAATGGTTTATTTTCTTTGATTTGGAGTACACATTTTTCCATTAATTAATATTAGCATTGCATAAACTATGCAATCCTCATTTATTCATCTACTTTAGAGACATTAAAAATAAATGTTTTCTTCTTGCAGGAAGATGGCACTATTGCTTCACTCTTAATTTAACATGCTATAATACAGGGAATATTAGTTAAAAAATTAAAAGACACAGGTGTGGGTTCCAGTTTTGATGTTTTATCAACATGTGACTTGGCAGATTGCTAATTTTGCTAATCTTGTTGACCCTCCACTTCTTATCTGTAAATTTTTTTTTGCAAGAATCAAATCAGAGAATGTCTGATATGAATATTGTCTTCTACAAGGCCAAGCACAATATAAAAATGTTCACGAGTGATAGTTATAACAATAGATACCACTTGTTTAATACCTACTGGAAGTTAGGAATTGAGCATTAGTATTACTAATCCTTACAAAAATTATGCAATATAGGCGCAATTTTTCTCATTTAACAGATGAGAAAAAGGAAGCTTAAGGAGATCAATTAACTAACTTTTGGGGGGTCAAACAGCAATAAAAGGGAAGAGTCAGAATTTCAAACCCAAACTGGCTGATTCAAATATGAAACGAGAAATATTCCACTGGATTTGGGATAAGCTATTCACAGAAACTTGCGGTCAGTTTGCTTTCATATGTCCCTCCACATACTTTTTAAAAAATTTCCCTTATCAATATGGTCTCTAATATCCTTCATTTTTCCAGCTTTGGAGACAACCAACTGGTGATGATCTGCACTACATTGTTTCTTATCTTTTAAGATTTACTTTTACTCTTCCCCACTTGGTATATAGGATTTATGCAACATTGATGTTCATCTGACCTACGTTAGTTTCACTAGACACTGAAGAGGACACATACAGATACAAGTAATATCTTATGTGACAAGAGGTTAGGGGTGCTCGGATCCTTGAGCATAATTTTCCAAGTACTTTTGTGTAGACACTGCATGGCATAAAATGACAAAAGGCCACAATAAGAAGATGAGATTAGCGGATGGTACTTTTAAGGACAAATATTTCCAAGTTGAGAACGAATATCACATTTTCAAGTTTGCTTTGCCCAGATCTTTTGATAATGTCTCCATCATTTGTCATGGGATGTGGGTTAGTATAGTTTTGGGAATTAAGCTGAAGTGTAAGGATAAAAAAAATTGTTTCAATATGGGAAAGGGGAAGTTTTAACCTATATAAATCTTTATCAAGATTTTCGTCTTGAAGGGGAGCCTTTAAGATGGAGATACCTGGTGGACACCAACATCATCAAAGGGACAAACTACGTAACATAGGCCTCCTGATATAATATACCTTGATGGATGCAAAATCATCTGTGTAATATTAACTAATAACGAAGAAACAATCACACAAATCTAAATCGAAGGTCACTTCACAGAACAACTTGCCTGGACTCTTCAAAAATGGTAATATCATAAAAGACCAAAAAAAAGAAAAAAAGAATGGGGGTGCCAGTGGACTGAATTAAAATATGCTGCACACTAAAGAGACATGCAACTAAAGTCGGTGTGCGGTTTCAGTATGGAAGTTCTTTAACAAATTAAAAATAGAAATGCCAGATGAGCTAGCAATCTCACGTCTGTATCTATATCCAAAGGAAATAAAATCACTACCTCAAAGAGACAGCTGCACTCTCTTATTCACTGCAGCATTATTCACAATAGCCAAGATATGTAAACAACCTAAGTGTTCATCAATGGATGAATGGATAGAGAAAATGTGGTATATATACACAATGGAATGTTATTCAGCCCTAAAAATGAAGTTTGGTCATTTGTGACAACATGGATGACCTGGAGAACGTTATGTTAAGTGAAATAAACCAGATGTAGGAAGACAAATGCTGTATGATCTCACTTACATGTGGAATGTAGAACAAGTCGAACTCATAGAAACAGGGAGTAGAAGCGTGGTTACCAAGGGTCAGGGGGTGGGGGAAAATGGGAGATATTAGTCAAAAAGTACAGACTTGTAATTATAAGATGAGTAAGTTCTGGATTCCTAATGTCCAGCATAATGACTGTAATTAATAGTAATGCAGACTTGAAATTTGCCAAGAGAGTAGATCACACACACAAAAACAGGTAACTATGTGAGGTGAGGGATATGTAAATTAGCTTAATTGTGATAACTATCACACACGTATTATATATATCAAAACTCATCATGTTATACACCTTGAATATACACAATTCTTGTCAATTTTACCCCAACAAAGCTAAAAAAAATGTTTTCAGAGAACAAAGAATGTTGAAACTCTCTATGTAGTATTAAACCGCGTGCTGACAGGAAGGAAGACTATGATTTAGTCAAAACGCAGGTAAACAAATGGCCATATATATATATATATACACACACACACACAATATAAAAATTATATACATACATATTTGTATGCTAAAAATAGAAATTTTTGGAAACGAGGGATCAAACAAATTAGGCTGCAAAATTAGTTGTCAGTAGACATAAATGTTGTAGGTTAGGCTACCTTCTGAGATGAGGAATAGAGTGCAGGATGTTTATAAGAGCGTGGCATGCGATTAACACCCATAGAGTGAAGGGGGAAGAGGCAGGGTTGTGAGCCTGATGACAGCTTCAGCCAACCTGAGCTAAAATGGTTAATGAGAGCTATCAGGTGCTACGTCAAGATAACGATCTCTTAGTACACCTGCCTCAATCAGTCTGTGGATATTGGTTGCCCTGGGAAAGGTGTAACCTTGGGCAAGGGCATGCTACAGCTGAAGCAAGACCTATAGGAGCTGACCACTGAAGTCTGTCTTCGGATGGCTCTCCCAGCAGCTCAGCAACAAGCCCTTCCTTGAAGGAGGAGCTGGCTGGCACATCTTCACATATAACTTATTTTCTTTTGTTTTAGCAGGCACATACTGCTTTTTTAAAATTTTGGTTTAGCTAAATTTGGGAATCTAATTTCAACTGCTCAGTAAGAAAATTAATACGTTTACATAGGCCGCACCCTTTTCATTCATAGCCCCACTACTATATATGGGCTGTACATTAACTCTCAGATTGTTTAATGATCCCTCTTAGTCTTTCTTAGTGCCAGCTGTGGACTGAATTTTGTACCCCTAAAATTCATATGTTGAAGCCCTAACCCCCAACGTCACCATATTTGGAGACAGAATCACTAAGAGATAATTAGGTAAAATGAAGTCATAAGAATGGGGCCCTCATCCAACAGGACTATAGGTAGAGGAAGAGAGAGGTCTCTCTCCGTGCATGCACACTCAGAGGAAAAACGATACGGGGACAAAAGCAGCTATCTGCAAGCCAGGAAGAGAGCCCTCACCAGAAACCAAACCCTGCCAGAAAGTGCCAGTTGCACTTTCCAACCTTTAGAACTGTGAGAAAACAAATTTCTGTGTTTAACCCACTCATTCTGTGGTATTCTGTTATGGCTGCCTGAGCTGACTAAAATAGAGCCAAAACTGAAGGTCAGATCCAAAATTTGCCAAACAATTAGACCATGTGATTGATAGTTCTTAGACTGACATAATTTCATGCATGGCATGATTTAATTCCAATAAGAATCCATACTAGAGAGAAGTCGTATGATGTTCAGCTTTTTCTCTCCTTTTCTTTGTGTCCCTACACAGTGACATGATTACACTGTTTGTACTTTTACATTTAGTTATCATTGTTTAATTTTACATTTGTTTTCCTGTTTAAATAAATGATTGAAATAGATTATGGGAAAAAAATTGCCTTAAAATCGGGCTTAATTTGTTTTTTGTTTTTATGATCCTGGTGTCACTATGAAGAAACCAAAGTTCCCTAGGATTCTATAAGCCAGATTGGCTCATTTTTCTTTACCTTACCCTGGGATTCTAGGAAAACCATAGTTACTAAGAAAGTGTTAGAGTGTTACAGTAACAGTAATATTTCCCTCTTGGCCAGGCTGTTTGATGTGTGGTTTTTTTTTTTTTTTTTTCCTATAGAAGGAAGAAGGTGCCCTTGAAAAAATTCATCCAATCTCACTTTTGCATTTTTGGCCACAACTGAAAAGGGGCTAGCCAAAGCACAGACATGGGAAAGGCATGTCTTCTATGTTTTGTTCAGTGAATACCAACTATCTTTTATAAGATTAAATCCATGGTTTGGGGTTTGTTATCACTGGGCCTTGAGGAAGAGAGCTAACCAGCCCAGGAGAATAAACTTGAAGATGTTATTAATTGAAGCATATAAAGTGAAAGTATGTCCAAATGTAAGTTAATGTATTACATCCCTAGGCAGAAATCAGAATATGTACTCTTTCAAATGTAACATTTTAATTGGCCTACCTGATAGAAGGTTAAGTAAAATGTACATTAAACCTCATTACTACTCAATTGTCACATACCTTCCCTGCAACATGACTAAAACTAGCAGAGTGAGTGGGTGCAACCCAGAATTATGAGAGAACTAAAAGTTGTCTTTAGCAACACTTTGCAACACAGAATTTTAAGTGGTCCCATTAGATCAACTACACTCTTGCTCTTTTATCCAGTAGTTTTAAGTACAGAGCTGGGTATTTGAAATTCCCTTTCCATATAATAATCCATTTCAAATGCCCTCCTGGAAATTATCTCTGATAGTACATTTCTAATAAAATGCCACTATTAAATGATACCTAATCACCTGCCAAGAAAACAAAATACTATGTCTTAACATGATACTTGAAGATTTTTGTGGCATGAAGTGGTTCCAGAAACAAGAGATTGTCTTTCCCTAATTCCCCTCAGCCCCTCAAAGAAAACTATGTAACGGATCATTCCATTCATAACAAAGATAGATGTCTGAAGATGAGCATTATGGAATATGAGAAGCCTTTGAAACTCCCAAACTAAAGATGATATTCTAATAAAGATGAATTCATAATTTGCCATATTTACATTTTTTTATTATCTTCTGTGCTATTGTGAATAACCTACCCACATCTCCTCTTTATTTCTGTAGGTCAACTGCCTGGATACTTGTTATTCCAATCATATATGCCGCTCTACAGCCAGCAAAAACAAATACCATGGCATGTGCTGCTGTGCTACTGAAATTTCTTCTGTCAAAAAACATTTGTTGAGCCTCTACTCTGTGCCAAATCCACTGGGGATAGCCTGGAGAAAAAGATAACTTTTGCCCTTCAGGATCTCATTGTCTAGTGTAGGAGAGCACAGGTAGACAAACAATTGTCATACTGTGTAATAAGAGATAAAATTGAGAAAATACAACATTCCTTCTTATGTGCAACAGAAACACATAAGAAGGAATATCTAACACAGTCTTGAAGGGAGGGTCAAGTTAAAAGTCCATCGAGGAGTAATGCTTAAGCTGAAACTGAAAGTGGGTAACAGCAAGTGCAATGATCGGGAAGTAAACCAAGGGACATCAAATTTGTGGCAATTCAAGTAAATTGGTTTATTTACAGCTTAGTTTTCAAGGGAAGGTGGGAGACATTGTGAGAAACAAAGCAAGGGAGGTAGTCTTACAAGGGAGTGGAAGGTGTGCAAGCTGCCTTGTAGACTTCAAACTTCAAGGGCAACATGGAGCACCAAAAGATTTTAAGGAGGGAAGTCACAGAATCACATTGGCATTTTGGAAAAATCCCTCTGGCTTAGATATTAACATAGAGAACACATCGAATTGAGGTAAGGACAGATAGAGATAAGGCCAAATGGTTGATTATTAAACAGGCTATTGCGGCAACCCAGTGTCAGCAGGATGAAGAAAACAGATGAATATAAGAAGCATTTAAGAGACAGTTTTGATAGGACCCAGTGGTTGTCTTATGTGGGAAATGAGAAAGAGTGAAGAGTCAAAGATGAGAAGCAAGTTTCAGGCACAAGAAATTGGATATATCAGATAACAAACAATGATAGGAGGGAAAGGGTATGGAATGATGGAGAACAAGCCTTTAAACAAGACCTGTAGCTCCACTTTCACTGAGAAATATGAGAACAAGGAAGAACCAATTAAATGCAATAAGTTTGTTGGTAGGATGTCAGAATTTTTTTTTTTTTTTTTTTGAGACAGAGTCTCACTCTCTTGCCTGGGGCGAGTGCCGTGGCATCAGCCTAGCTCACAGCAACCTCAAACTCCTGGGCTCCAGCAATCCTACTGTCTCAGCCTCCCAAGTAGCTGGGACT
>CAUYSK010048995.1:0-39912 GCA_963575035.1 Avahi laniger
GACCAGCCTGAGAAAGAGCGAGACCCTGTCTCTACTAAAAAAATAGAAACAAATTAGCTGGACATCTGAAAACATATAGAAAAAATTAGCCGGGCATGGTGGCGCATGCCTGTAGTCCCAGCTACTCGGGAGGCTGAGGCAGTAGGATTGCTTGAGCCCCGGAGTTTGAGGTTGCTGTGAGTAGGCTGACGCCACGGCAGTACCTACTATGTGTTGATTCATTACTAAGGCATGTGGTCACATTAACATCCCAAGTTATTCTCGCAGAGGGGAGTGTGTTGTTTTTCTTTGTTTCCTTTTAGCTAACACTTATTAAATCATGAGTATATTTGAGGTAAGTACTAGTACCATCATATGCATTAAGTACTATTATGGCCTACATTTTACAGATGAAGAAAATGAAAATTACAAGGGTCAATTAATTTGTTAAATGTAACACTGCTGCAAATAGGCAAAGCTGGGTTACAAACCCAAACTAATATATGACATTAATGTCATCATACTTTTACTGCCTCCTGCTATACAGAGAGCAAGGTGTACATTGCCCGTTTCTCTGCAATAGACAATCTATTTTTATTTATTATTTAAAATCTATTAAACTTTCATTCCTAAAGGGAAATGAGTAATTTCTCACAAAGAACATTCAAATGACAGTACTCCCAATGGAAGCACCAAGTACCCTTTTGTAGGTTTCTGTGTTCAGAAAAGAGACCCTGAAGTAAGAAGTGATCCTTGCAGCATAAACTTGGCCAGTCATTCCTCATTTTTGCTATAGATTCTGACTGCAGGAACTCTTGGATGGGACCCTGGAGTCTACATATTCTTATAAAGATCCAAAGGTGATTCTAATGCACAACCAAGTTTCATTAGACCATAAAGGACAAGAACGATATAGGGCTTATAAAAAAAAATTCAGCTTCCTCAACTTAACCCCTTAACCCCACTCTTTATTCAGAAGAAAATGGAAGACTGGTATTTAAAACCTACTATATATAATTTTACATTTATCATATAGAAATGTATTTATTAAAGTGTTTAGAATCCTTTTTTCAGTGTTGTTTTGATCATTCTCAACAATTCTTCAGAAAGCCCCAAGGTAAAAATTATACTCATTCACAATTACTTTTATATGTAGATACTTGGACTTTAAGGCCTTTTTCTTTCTTTTAATTTTATTTCAGAGTATTATGGGGGTACAAACATTTTGATTACATAAATTGCTTTTGTATAGTTTGAGTCAAAGTTATGAGTGTTCCCATCACCCAGATAGTGTGCATTGTACCCATTAGGTGTAAGGCCTTTTTCAACCACTACGTAGTATTTTATGTAACAGAAAAAAGAGTAATTAGAATTGCATTCCATTTATGTATTAATTGTTGGAGAATTGACATGTTTATAACAGTAAGTCATCCCATTCAAGAAGATAATAAGCTTTGCCATTTGTTTATATTTTGTTTTGCATTTCCCAATAATATGTTTATGGTTTTACTCATATATGTAAAATTATAAATGAAAAGTTCTCTCTTACCAATTTATATCAAATTATTTTATAGCATTTGTCTTCTGGATGAAATGTTCCTCCCATTTCCTTTCTAGGTGCTTTTGCCCAAATAGAGAAAGGCTGGCGATTTCTGTAATTTATTTTGTATTCATTCAGTACACCAGATTCTCTTATTACATGTTTTTTCATGAGTCCCTGGGGTTTTCTGAGAAAACAGGCATATCATCAGTATCAGAAACTTTCTCTCTTTTGTTATCATTTATGCCAATTATTCTATTTATATTTGCTAGACCCACCAATGTAAGTGATTATATTAATGCCTGTCTGATTCCTGATTTTTAAGCAAAAGGTTTAATTTTTGCCATTTAGGTTGATGTTTGCTAATGGCTTTCCTTTATTATATAAGAAATTTCCTTCTGTTCCTGTTTTGCTTTGCGTTTCCCTTGGCATTGGTCACTAGACCTTTATCTGGTGCCTTTTCATGACTTATTGATAATGGTTGGGCTTTTTTCCCTTTAATTTTTAATAAAATCAATATGTAGCTAGATTTCCTGGTATTGAACTGCCCTTTCATTCTTCTAACAAAGCCTGTTTTGTCATGGTATGTTATTCTTTTGATTCATTCCTCTATTGTATTCTCTAATGTGTTATTTAAACATTTGGCATCCATATTCAGAGATGAAATTAGCCTATACTTTTAATTATTGTTGCACTCCTTCTCAGGCTTTGATATTCAAGTTATTCTGGCATCATAAAATTAACAGGAGAACCTTCAATCTTTTTCTAAGACCTACAGTAGTTTAAATAATATTGGAATTATCTATTCCTTAATAGTTATATTAAAAATTCAGATGTGAATTCATCTGCCTGCAGCCTTTTTCAATAGTAGACCATTAATCACTTCTCCAATCTCTTCTATAATAATTAGTCTATTCAAGTTTTTTACTTCTGATCAGATGTGATAATGTATATTTTCCTAGGAAATATTTGTGTCTTCTAGGGTTTTTTAAGATGGTTACTTAAGAGTCATCTTTACTATTTTCTTAGAATTTTTTTAATATCTTTCCTACTTTCACTTATTAATCTAATCTAATTTTGATTTTATCCTCTTTTCCTTAGCAGGCTCACATGGTGTTTATCTATTTTATTGGTCTTTTTAAAGAACCAGTCTTTGAATTTATTATTCTTTTCTATAATTTTATTTATTTTAATAAATGCAGTAAGTTTAATAAGTTTTTATCATTATTAATACCCTTTTCAAAGTTTCTTTTGTTTTGTTTTTGCTATTGTTCTTATTTGGATTCATCAAGTACTTAATTCCTTTATTTTCACCTTTCTGCTTCCATAATTAAAGACAACATATTTTCCTCTGAGCTCAGTTTTTGCTGTGCCTCAATATTTTAAAAATGTTTTATTTTTCAGTGTTTTGGGCATTTCTATATTTTTCTTTAATTTCTTCTTTCATACAAGACTTAGCTTATTGTGTGTTTCTTAATTTCCAATTAACTTTATCAGACTGTGGTGAAAGAACGTAACCTGTAAGGTTTCTACTTCTGTGTATTTGGTTTTCTTTTTGGCTAAGCACACGGTTTGTTTTTGTAAAAGTTTTATGGAAATATTGAATATATTTATATGTGTACATATCCTATTCATGGGATAAAATGATCTGGATTAATATATGCTACAGTCTGAATGTTTATGTTTCCCCAAAATTCATTTGTTGAAACCTCATCACCAATGTAACAGTGTTAAGAGGAGGAGCCTTTGGGAGATGATTAGGTCATGAGGGTAGAGCCCTCATGAATTAGATTAGTGCCTTTGTAAAAGAGGCCCCCAAAAGCTGCCCAACCCATTCCACCATCTGAGGACACAGTGAAAAAACACCATCTGTGAACCAGAAAGCAGCCCCTCACTAGACTCCAAATCTACTGGCTTCTTGATCTTGAACTTCCTAGCCCCAGAAGTGTGAAAAATAAATTTCTATTGTTTATAAGCTATCCAGTCTATGGTATTTTGTCATAGCAGCTCGAATGGACTAAGACAAATCAAGTTTCATAATTGTATTATTCATTTACTCTATGTCCTCTCTATACCTTTTTTTTCTTTTTTTAGCTGTTAAATTATTTCAATTTTTGGAGAGATACACTGAAAAATGCAGTGCAATTTATTTTTATCATGTTCTTTAATTTCTTTTTCTAATTGAAATAAAATGTCCCCTTGCAGTCCAAAAGTTTTCTTTGTATATTTAGCTTTTTATTTTCTTTGCTAAAAACAGCACATTTAATCAATTTTATAAAATCTGTCCTTATGCCATTTAGTGCTTTAACCTTCTATTCCACATTGTATACTGAAATTGCCTCTGTTGATGTTTTACTATGCTGTTTCATTGTTTGGTTTGATTTGGTTCTTCTTTTATTTTCAATCTCTTTTATTACCATATTTTAAGTATTACTTTTGCAAAAAGCATAAACCTGCTCTTTTTTAACCAAATCTAAGTCTTTTCCAATAACGGAATTTCAGTCCAATCACATTTTGCCTGATATGCTTACCTTTATTCCTTCCATTTTTATTTTGTACTTATTTATCTTTGTCGTTTTCCCTTTTACCTTTTTCTTATGCTTGCCTCTGATCAAGTTTCATGGATTCCCTTTTCCCTCGTTTATTTGCAAGCTCTGCTGGGTTTTTTTCTTTTCATAAATGGTTATCTTCCCTTTCCCTGCTCTCATAAGCAGAGTCCAGAAAAGCAAACTGGACTGTCATATGAAAGCTAGATGTTAAGTATTTTCTTTGTCAAATCCTTTATTTCTCCCTTTTCCTCCATTTGAATAAAATAAGTCTTGCAAAGTATGTTCACTTTTTTCCTCTTTAAACATTCTTTCTCTCCTATCCTCCAGTTCTACTTTTCTCTTCATCTTTTTCCATCTTGAGATTCCTCTTTTGGTCCATTTATTGTTTGGTTCAGGTCTTTCCTTGTGGATTTCCTGTGATGAAATGCTAAGTAGTAAACTCTTTCTCATATGTCTACAGATATTTTTTCTTTTATTCTAAGAGGCAAATGATATCCTGTCCAGCCATTAAATTTTTGGCTGTGGTCCTATTTTTAAACCATGGATACTAGTTAACTCTTGTTTCTAGCTTCCATTCTTGCAAATGAGAAGTCTGATGCAAGTCTGACACTTTTTTCATTGTAGATAATTTGTTCTTACTACTTGGAAACTTGTGAGATTTTTTTCCCCTATATTCTTAAAATTCAGGAATTTTACCACACTTAGATCTTAAACTGGGAAATTTTCTTCTGGTTATTTTAAATTATTGCCTTACCTCTATTTGTTCTTTTTTCTCAGTTTGAGATCGTAAGCATGTTAGGTCCATTGGACCTGATTTTCATTTCTTTTTGAGATTAATTTTCTTTTGCCTTGTGCTTTGAAATATTTCTTAGACCTTGATTTTTTCAGACCACTAATTCAGATTTCTATAGAGACTATCCTCTCCTTCAATTCTTTTCCTCAGTTTTTTATTTGGGAAGCCATGCTTTCAATTCCAGAAAGAATTGTTAATGCTGCTCTTGAATCTTAATTCAAGTTGTCAATATCTCCTCCAGTAGTACTCTAACAGTGGTATGTTTTTTCTGATGACTATTGTTCTCTCTACTATTGGACAGGTTATTTTTCTATATAAGTTCATTGGATGCTAAATGACAGGACTCTCAAAGTGAACTATGAAGCCATCTCTACCTATAGGGGCCTATGGTTGAAAGCAGAGAGGCTCCCAGACCCTGCTACAGGAAAGCCCCCTGCTGTCAGGTCTCATGGCACTCTCAGAGCCTGAGAAACAGGAAGATCCAGTGTATGTATTCCTTCACAGCCCTTTCCTGGCCTTGTAAAGCTACGGAGATCTGAGCCAGCATTGTCTCCTGTCCAGAGAGACACAGATCTCTAACCACCCAGCACTTTCCAGGCTCTGCTGCTCTTAGTCCTCACTAGCTCCATGATAATGCTCTTTGTCCATCCCTTTGGAGAGAAAGCGTTAGGCTAGTTTCACTCTGCTAGAATTCCAAGGGAGTCCAAGACTTTACTTCTACCCAGTGGCACATGACAGCCAACAGCCATTGGGCTCCTGAGAGGCAGAACCCTTAGAACTGAAGATGAAGGGAAAAGGATCTGTGTTGTCTCAACATATGACCAGAATCTCCCTTAGTGTCTTTTTATTACTCAAATTAATGTTTATGTAAATATCCCATTCCATAAGGCAAGGAAGATTTAGTCTCAGTCAATTCGAGATTTTCCCACATTTTCCCCAGAATTAGATCATAGTTCTGGAGTTCTAACATGATGCTTCATGTCAGAGCAGGAGAAGTAGGCATCCTTCTGGAGTTCTTACATAATGCTACATGTCAGGGCAGGAGAAATAGGCATCCGATCCGAGTTATCTGTCCATGTTGCTACCTACATAGAGCCAGACTGTCTGTGTTAGTTGTTATTACATGTTCTGACACCTATTTTCATACTATAAAAAGGATACCAAAAGGACAATGAAGCAAGGTAGTTCATAAAACTCTAGGTAGTTCATGCTTTGAAGATCAGTCAGGGCTTGTCTGGAAGACTAACATCTGCCAAGGACATATTTGAATGAGGGACTGAGGAATTCCCTAGTACTATAATAATAATAATAATAACAATAACTCATCCCAAGGGAGAAAAAGTCAGGCACACAAGCTTGTTTCAATAGCTATGACTTTGTATCCAAAGGAAGGGTTGATTTGAGTACAACTCGGTGTCTTTTGCTCGCATTGTCCTCAAACCCAGCACCTAGGTTTAAGTCCTGGGAAGGTGGGGGCTCAAGGCAAACTAAAAGGTCTGTTTTACTGGAAACTGTCTAAGATATGGAAAACACAAAACAATAATATTTGGGTCCTCTGTGACAAAGATGGGTGAGTCTTTTTGGTTAATTTGGGGTTTGTTCCTTTTTGTTTGTTTTCCTAATTTCAGCTGTGCCCACCTTACAAGCAGTAAGTTATCACTGGCAACAGCAGTACCTGCAAACTGGGGGAGGAGCAACACAGGAGCGGTAAACTCTTGAGTTCTTGGAATCTCAAGCAAAGGGGAAGGATGCCCCATGGTGACTGAGAATCTTGAGTAGAGCAACTCTCCACCAGCCCCATTCCTCTCCCTGAAATAACCGAAGAGCATGCTGAGTGAGACTCGGCATGGCTCAGAAGATAGGGAAAGAACCAAGGCTGACTGTTTGTGATTATTGTGTCTCCATTTTTACCCCCAGCTGCTGAAGTTTGAGGAAACACAATTTTATAATCAAAATTCAACCAAGAAGGAAACTGGGTCTCATGGCCATTCTCCAGAGTCTAATAAGGAATTAGTGATTGGTCCAAGGACTAAATGAGTTCATCCAGCTCATCACTTACAGCAATATCACTTAAGAAAGGAATGATTCAAAATAAATCACTAACAAAACAGACTAAAAGGAAAAACCCTCAAATATTTGTTCTATTCATGACGGTAATATGATTTTATGATGGAATTTGAGGACTACAAACTTGTTAGCTCCTCAGTCAAAGAGTGATCTCCTGTCTTGTGCACAGCTCCCATACTAAAGTGACGTGATTTGAGGAAGGAACACAGCTCTTCTTACACAATGAAATCCCACTTCTTCATTCTGTCAGGGATGTAGCTTAAGGTTTTCTGTTTGTTGCTCCTAGTGACAGACACTTTCTTCTTATAATTATAATTTGCAAGTCTGGTTTTTTTAAAGTGATACTAAAATTTCTGCTTGATAATTATAGTAAGCCAATGTGTTAATAGCAGGATTCAGTGTATCAAATTCATTTCCATAAAAAACTGTAAATAATTTAAACTAAATCACCCAGAGAAGCTTCAAAGTTGGTTCAAACTTAGATTATTATGGTAAAAGAGCTAATAATAATAGTTATTTTTTATTAAGCTTTCCATATACACTCTACAAAGTACTTCATTTAATCCCCATGAGGAGAACATATTACACCCATCTTACAGATAAAGAAACGTAACAAACGGTATTTCAAGGTATAAACAACTTCCTCAGGTTACAAAGGTAGAAATTGGCAAAGTGGAATTCAAAACTAAGTTTGTCCAAATCCACCTAATTCTGATTTCTGAGCCCCCACCCACCCCTACTACTTCACTCTGCTGCCTCATGCTAGTGTAGTTCATCACATTTGACGACTCTGTCCCAAACGCAGAACATTTCATCACCAGGCCAATTCCTTAGGAAAACCATTCCATCTGCCAAGCAAAAAATACATTAAACTTGCTAACCTCTTGGCCCAATTTCAGATTCTAAGTATGGTAATTTCCTTAGAAGCACAAGGAATGAAAACCTGATTCACAATAAATAATTCTATCCAAGGTAGTTCTGTACTATCTTTGACCTTGCCTTTTTGCCTTAAGTCACTGCCAAGACTAATAGATCCCATAATATTCTCAGGACATAGAGAACAATTATTGAAATTCACATAATTATAAAAAGAAAAAAATATATTTTTATACTATAGAGAGCATTTATATTGCAAAGGCTATGTTATCTCTTTTCCTTAAAGTATCATATAATATTATCCACTTGATGGTTTTGCATTTTCAGTGAGTAAAATATAGGTTCCCTAATATTATTCTGTGCTCTTCCCTTATTACTCATTGCCAAAACAAAAGATTAGCATTTTTGCATGTTCATTATTACCTATATATTTAAAAATAAAACTCAAAAATTAATAATTTAATTTATAAATGTTCTTTATTTTGTGTTCATTTACCAATAATTCCAACAATAACATTGCTTTGCATATAACAAATGCCAAATAAATATTTGTTGAATTAATAAATCAGTGAAATCTGGATGGCAACAGATTAAAATCAGTAAACCAGCAACATCTGTACGCATAATGCAAAATTATTTTTTCTAACCTACTCAGAATCTGTTCAGCCTACTCCAGTTATATAACAACTATTTTGGTGCATTACCCGTTGTTCTCCATTGTGACTTTCTGAAACATAGTATATTCCTGAAATCAAGAGATAGGGCCTATAGACAATAGGACTAAGCTGGCCAATCAGAAATACTCCCAAGACTTCAAATCTGGAGAAGCTAGGACAGTTGGAGTTCATTCCTTTCACTACAGGTACCCCCAACAAGATAGTTAAATAGTCCTTATTGCCTGAACCCTTGAAATTACCCTGGTTCTTATATAATTTTGAACCCATTTCTTTAGCTTACCTATGGATTCAGTTAATTCCCAAATATAATATGTCTCTTTTGCTTAAGTTAGCCAGGATTGATTTGTATTACTTAAAACTGGAGAATGCAAATTTCAGTTTTCTTCTAGGATATACCATAAAACAAGAAAAAAAATCCAGTTGATCTACAAAAGCATAACCTGTCCTGAGACTTTCAGAAAGCTGTAGTCACAAGGCAGCTGAATTGAATAACCTGAATAATTTTAAAGGGGCACAAAGTTCCTTCAGAAAGAGAAAACATGCTCTGCTAAAAGTATGGGAAAAACTTACCCATGTAAGTGAATAACAAAAAAAATGAGCTAAAATAAATTTAAGGCAAAGTTAAGCCAAATGTGGGCTAACATGTCCATTTGGGATAATTTGGTATCCCAAAAACAAATGGAGACTGCACTCACTGGCACGCTTTTTCCCACAGGCCCCCACAGGATGCTCACAAAAAGACTCAGATCTGAGAGGGCCAGCTCACTGGTGCAGGTGTGAAGGAAGAGACTGGTGACT
This sequence comes from Avahi laniger, assembly GCA_963575035.1. Taxonomy (NCBI): domain Eukaryota; kingdom Metazoa; phylum Chordata; class Mammalia; order Primates; family Indriidae; genus Avahi; species Avahi laniger. The sequence goes on from CAUYSK010048995.1 coordinate 9,280, forward strand.
ATTAGGGGATGGACAGGAGGCCTTACTTTTGTTTCCTTTTCTTCTATGAAGCAAACATCTTAAATCACTGGAAAAGGAGCAGCAAACTTTCTTGCCTGCAAGGTACAAGCAAAGACCCATTGCATATGGAAACGGTAGAAGCAAAACCCATCTATGTCTCATTGTTCTACCAATCAGAAGCCTGCAGGCACAAGGCCGAGAGGCAGGATACTCCTGCACAAAACTAACCTCACATATAGTGTCATTGCCACTTGGAGGATATGCAGGAATACTGAGAAAGCTCCACTCGCAAGGCCCAGCTGCACAGGGCCTAACAGTGAGGCTGGAACAGGACAACAGAGAATCTCTTCCTGAAACAGCATCCAACCATTGGAGACAGGGAGAACAAGAGTGTGAGGAGAGATTACCTCTGCAGCACAGGCGTGTAGGAATAACGGAAAGTCAAGGGAAGAGTGACAATAATGAGAGAAACTCTTCAGCACCCTGTCTTCTAACCCAAGGAGCACAAGGTAGCGGTAGCCCAACTGCTAAAACAATTTGAAGCCTGTGGTGCAACAAAAGCAAAAACAATACCCAAACCCAGCTCAGCTCCTGACTAGCTTAAACCAGCTCCATACTAATGGCCTAGCAGAAAAAGAGGCATGCATATATCCAGGTGTAAATACTATTTACTTTCATCTCTGTTGTTGTACCCATAATGGCCAATATTCAATCAAAAGTCACATGACTAAAAAGCAAGATAAAAACAAAATATTGAGAAGATATAATACAATTAATACACCCAAACTCAGAGATAACCCAGATATTGGAACTACCAGGTGGAATCTTTAAGATAATTATGATTAATGTGCTAAAAGATCAAATGTAAAATGTAGACAACATGCAAGAACCAATGGGGAATTTCAGCAGAGAAACAGATAAAGAACCATCTACATTTTTTAGGAAATTATATTGCTAAATAAACTATGAACGGTGACTAAAACAGCATTTAACTATTTGAGATTTAAAACAACCTCTAAGGCCCCAGATTTGTACCAGAAAGAAGTAGGATGTGAGTGCTGGGCAGAGCCTGTCCAGAAGGGTTTGCTGCTAATGGGTTGGATATGGGATATGCAGAAAGAGAGGAGTTAAGAAGGCCTCCCATTCATCCTGACTAATTGAAAGTATTGAATTGCATTAACTGAGCTGTATAATACTATTGGAGAAGAAAGTTGTTGGGGGTAGGGGAGAAATAAGGAGTTTAATTTTAGATACATAAGAAGCTTAAGGTGTTTATTAGACATTCAAGTGGAACTGTCAAGTAGAAAGTTAGATGTATGAGTCTGGAATTTTGGAGAGATATCTGGACTGTAGAAATAAAATTGGGAGTTAAAAACATATAAATAGTTTTAAAGCCACAAATCTAGCTGAGGGCACTAAGAGAACAGATGTCCATAGAGACAGAAAATGTTCAAGGACTAAGTCTTAGGGTATTGTATTTCAAACTTAAAAAGTTGGGAAGAAGAGGACCCAAGGAAGGAGACTGATCCACTACCTAGACACACCTGATTGTGTGAGTGATAGTATAGTACTAACAGATGACAGCTGTCACTGAGCCTTATTCGACTGGTCATCTTAAACGACCTGACAATATGGACTTTTAAAAAATGAACAGTCATAATATTATTTAACTTGTACCAGGTTTCTGAGCTAATTTTTTCAGCAATCTAAACAATTTAGTTTGAGAAAATGTCATTTTTTTCATAGAGTATTTTTTAAAGATACATAGTGGTTAGTTTTTAAAATAATTTGCATTTAGCCGGATGTCATACCATTTTATATATACATATACATATATATATATATGAATGTAACAAGTGAGATAAAAAGAGTATAAATAACAAGTATAAATAACAAGTTCCAGTACTTATACAGGGAGTATCTCCAAATGGTGCTAAAGAAAATAAATTTGCAGTTATAATGAAACTATGGATTCTGCATACTGATGAAAACTTTAATGTTTCTCAAAGTTTTGTATATTTTCAGTACAAATTTTGGCTGCGGTTTTTCATAGCACCAATTATGATGAATGATATATTTTTTTATAATAGCCATATTTTCTAACTTTTGCATTTTATGCTCTGACATCTGGGGCCTGACAGACCCTAAAGACACTGCCCTTCCCAGGGATAGCTAACTCCTAGATAGCAAGCAGCTCACCTGCTTGCACGTCCCTCCTGTGTAAACCAACCAATCCAGAGCCCACATCCCCTCCCATCTCCTTTATCAGGATCTTGCATCTTGGGCCACTATCTACCTACCCTCATCATCCCAGATCCAGGTATCAGACAACTAGGGACAGCCCTATGCCCCAGAACCTGCAGAAATTATTTAAACTAGCCAATCCTAAACTTACTAACCAACTGTGGTACTTCCATATGTCGTCCTATGTGGCAAACCAGCCATTCCTCCTGTTTCTACGGACCTATGAATACAAACTTCTTCCTTCTTGACAATCATCTCTGTATCTTTGTGTCTTACCATACCTGAGTAAAACAAATCTGGGGTACTCCATTAAAATGTTCTGCATTTCACCTCACAGTAGGAGCCTTTATCATAACAGTCCAAAAACAATGCCTAGCTCAGAAAAGGCAAAGATCTCCCAATTCAAGTTTTTGTTAGTGTCTGTCTGGCTTCTTACTTTGGGGACTGAATGATACATTGTCATCTCTGGTTTGCTGCAGGAGTATTAATTAGGGGAATAGAGCTTTCCATTTTCATCGCGTAGCATAACTGAAGACCTCAAGGTATAACGTTAAAGTATATAGACGTTTTTGTCATTTTTCCCTTTTTCTCTGAGCAATTTTTAAATTCAGCTTTGAAATGATTCAAATCTTGCTCCGGTTCTTCGGTATTTTCCAGTTCTCTGACAATTCTGAGCAGCCACTTTATTTTTACCTCTCCTATGTATATCTCAAATTAATGCAAGTTGAGACTTAGTGACTTGCTCCTTTGACATCATTTCATTGAAGTCATTAATGGGAGATTAATGATAATTTTCTTCAGGGAAAGGGATATGGAGAGCCTTTGCCTTTAGCTCATCTCTTGTGAGATGAGATTAGAGGCAGCTTGAATGTTTTGTCTTTTATGAGTGGGTTTTTAATGGTGACAAGAACCACAGGCAGTTCTTTCTTTCATGTGTTTACATTTTATCATAACTTGCTGGAGCTCTCTGCTCTGAGACTGTGAGAGAAGATACCCTAAGTCCCAGAAGATTTTACTGCTATGTCTGAGGCCTGGTATATCCTTCTAGGGCTCTGCCTGTCCCTTCCCTTCAGCATCACTAAAGCCATATGGTACATTTCCATAGATGAGGATTCCCCTGAGTGTTCTCGGGATGCCATTCTATGAGGAGTCAGAATTATTAAATTGTGCTAATTTTCAGGGTGGTTTGGATTGAAAGCTTTATAAAGTGATAGATCAGAAATATAGATATTAATAATAATATCAATGTCCATATTATTTACAAGGTCAGAAAGAAATTGGCTGAAACTAGGCAGGGAATGCATGCTATTGTTTATATTGGGCTCTCCTATGAAAGCAGAATAAAATCAATAAAAACTAATAAAAACATTAGTTTTCATTTTATTTTATTATCCATTTTGATAATAAATTTAAATGTATTATGATTCTATTTTAAAGAGTTCTGGGTTCTCTGTCACATGGTTGGGGTTTTCTGTATGGAGAATGCTACCTAAGGAATCTTTGAAATATTGAAAATGTTTAGAGTACAATTATGTACTCCTTTTTCCGGTAATGAGATTGATGTATAGAAATGATAATTGTCATGACTTTCTAATCAGTTCAGATTCTGGACTTGGAACAGAGGTGGTCTCAATCAATTTGTCATTTTGGATGTTAAGACATTAATTATGGAGTGGATCACAGTTGGATAAAACTTGCTCATATTTCATGAGTATTACTATCATATCTTATCATGTCATCATATCATATCATATTGTGTTCTGCGAGCCAATGCTGAAAGACAGAAGTTTCAAGTGACTGAGCCTGGTTAAAAGTAAGGAAGAATAGGCTGTCAAGGAGGCAATGAAGCTGTAGATGCTTCATTGTCTTACAAACTGGAATGTCTCTGCCTGTAGAGGTGTGGAATTGGCTGGGAGAGCGTGCTGCACTGGTTGGCCAGGTGACTTGGGAGGCATAAACCCTTCTTTTCATCTAATTGCAGATCGGCCAAAAAGCTTTCACTCAGCCCTTGTGGGGTTGTTTTTGTCATTCTTTTTTAAGTTTGTCTTATTTCATCAGCTTATGTTTCTATCACTGTCTGAAATTAAACATGTCATGACTTACTGTAAGGGTTATGTCTTGCATAGTATTCCAATCAAGTCCACATCCCACTGGAATGGCAACTGGGTGGCCACAGTTCCAAGTCCATGGTGCTAGGCTCTTGGAGATGTGCTGCAGCTCCCCAAGACAGGTCACACTTCTTGCTCCTTCATATTCCTTTCCTGCTTTCCCTTTCCACCTTCCACCTGTTTGGGGGTGGTGGGTGGCGGAGAAGCAAGAGCCTTGGAAAGTGTGATGAAGCCCACTGTTGGATAAACTAGAGATCGCTTGTTAGTTTGCATATTAAAATTTTTCTGCTGCAAATCAGGGCTACATTGCCAATTGCAACATTCCAGGTCACAGCTGGGAGACTGCTATCAATGCTTGGCTAGATCCAAAGACAAACAACACTATTTATTAATAGCAATAATAATAATAGTTGGTATAATTATTGTACCAATAATATAGGCACAGCACTGTCTCATTCAAACCTCTTAATAACCTTATGAGGTAGGTACTATTATCTTCCCCATTTTACAAATAAGAAAACTAGTTTTGAGAGGTTACCCAAAATGATACATTGTGTGCAGAGCTGGAATTTAAAACACAGGTCTATTATAGCCTCTAAACTCTACTTCTGCACAGGGAAATGGCCATTTATTTCCTAAAAGTCATCCTCAAAATTTTCTTCACCTTCTTTATGCCTACACTCTAGCCTACACAAACCATCCTGATGGTACATTGCCAAAGCCTTTTGCACTTCTCTATCAGAGCACTTATCTCATATGTAAATTGCTTTTTTGATATTTGCCTTCCATGACCTCTGTAGGGGACAGAACTGTGTCTGCCTTGCTCCCAACTCCATCTCTTGGGCCTAGTGTTTTTTAGTCAATAAAAGTTTTTTGAATAAATTGAAGTCTCATAATTTCAGAATTTTCACTTTAAAATATATGAAAACATATGATGCCTACATTTTCTGAAACAAATTATGCCTTTTAAAATATACATTTCTCATGACTTGAATATACGGAAACAAAGAATTTTCCTTCCTATGGATAAAATCCTTCTTAAAACACACATATTTGTAGAGTCACAGAATATGATCATTAGGAAGCTATGCAGTTAGTTCCCTCATTTTATAGATTAGGGCCCAAATCAATTATGTAACTTCAATAAAATCACACAGTTAGGCATAGCAGGGCAGGAATCAGAAGCCTGACTTCTAGGTTAGTGATATTTTGAAATCCATCTATCATTTAATTTAGTTGACAGGTTTCCATTTGTAGAAATATAAATTCAGGGGTTTTGCGGTTGGAGGGGAAAAAAATCTAAGCAGTAGAGGTTCATAAAATCTGATATAATGTGTACATTTAGAGAACTTGAGAGAGGAAAAAAAATACCATAATAATACCAGGTGGGTTGTTATGTGTATCTAATATGTTCAGTGTCAAAGGACCAGGTGCTTGGTGAGAGTGTTAGTAATAAGTCAATAAAAAGAAATATGGCTTTATTTGTAATAGAAAATTTCTTTTTTCTTTTGTTTTGCATTTATCTTCCCTGTTTCTTATTTTTTTTTAAGTGTATATAATAGAGATTTATTTTCTATGGGAATTCTAGCTTTTAGTTAATGCAGTTACAGAAATTAACCATTTGGATTATTTTTCTACTATAACTTATAAAGTCACAAATATCTTTTTTTTACAGATAGATCTAGTACCGAGTATTTTTTTAAATTTTTTTTTATTTCAGCATATTACGGGGGTACAAGTGTTTAGGTTACATATGTTGCCTTTGCCCCACCCGAGTCAGAGATTCAAGTGTGTCCATCCCCAGATGATGTACACCACACCCATTAGGTGTGTATATACCGAACCCCTCCTCCCCCTCTTCATCTGTCCAACACTTGATGAATGCTATTACTGTATGTGCACTTAAGTGTTGATCAGTTAATACCAATTTGATGGTGAGTACATGTGGTGCTTGTTTTTCCAATTTTGTGATATTTTACTTAGTAGAATGGGCTCTAGTTCTATCCAGGATAATACAAGAGGTGCTATATCACCATTGCTTTTTGCGACTGAGTAGAATTCAACCAAATTCAGAACACTAAAATGACAGAAGAATTTCAAACACAGATTGTAAGAAAACTCAATGATATGCAAGAGAATATGGATAACCAACACAAAGAAACCACAAAAAAAAAATCCAGAACTTGAAAGAAAAATTTACCTTCCCTGTTTCTTTAGCAGAGTGACCATCATTGCATTATGTTATATTATATAACTTGAAGTCTTTTATACACGTCCAGGATACATGATGTGGGAACAGACTCCCTGGTTTGTCTGGCAACTAAACAGGAGCCCTTAGACTTGTACCAAGGCAAATACTCTGCTGTCTACATTCTGAGGGCAAAGAAAGCCACTGCATACAAAGAGTGTGCATCTTTAATAGCATATTTGAGAATCCCCTACTTTCATTCACAATGCAGTCCTCAAAAAGTGAAATGAGTCTGACTGTGTAAAATTCAAACAATAGAAATGTATGTTATAGAGGTGTGATGGTTTCCGTACCCAGAGAATTCAAACTTAATTATAATCACATTTTTAGACCCCCTCTTTAATGACATATCTGCATCATTTGTATACCTTTTTAAAATTTGTTCTTTTCTCTTACAGTTGATTGTCATTGTGCCAGGCACTTTATTTCACATAGTAGGCTAACCTGCTATAATGGAGAAACTCAAAAATTCAGTGCTAAATCCCATATAGCTGACTGGAGGTCAGTAGACTGCAAATGGTTCTGCTCTACAAGGTCCTCCAGTAGGTTCTTCTGTCTTTATTGTCTTTATTCATCTGATTAACACTCATTCAATTGCCATGACAAAAGGAACGAAGAATTAAAGGCAAGCAGCATCCTCTCAAGAATGTGACCCAGAAGTAGCACTTACCACTTATGCTCACATCTCATTGGCCAGAATGGTCACATGGTAAGACCTAGCCACAAAGTAGATTGGGATATGTAGTCTTTGGCTGAGTTTAAACTCAGGGAGTTCTATTACTAAATGAGAGGAGGATAGAATGAATATTGAGAAACAAATAGCAATCACAGACATCTCTAATTTTATGTATCCAGAATGAATGGCTACAAACATATTTTTCCCACTTGGCTTTTCCCTTTTGATTTTTTATATACCTCAAGAAATCTTAATAGTCTTTGGCAACACTTCAATTGGCTATCTGTCCATAATAATAATAACTAATGACAAAAGTAATAGCTACCATTTATTTACTTCCTACAGTGGGGTTGGTAATTAGTTTTAGGGTGGTGTTAATGGAATTTCTTATGCATTCTCTGATTCCCAATTAAAATATAAGGAGTTTCCAGTCATAGCCAATCCAAAATTTTAAGATATTACTGCCTACTTTCTCTGAAATTTCTTTTTCTGTTAAAAAGTCATTTGTTGATCCTTGATCCCCAAATGTGTCATCATTCCTTCTAAGTGGTTGTACAAAATCTAGACTAATTCTGAGTACTTGGTCTACTGAACCCGGAATTGGGTGAAGGTTCAAACTCAAAGATAGCTAGTAAGGAACTAAAGAAAGAAGAAGGACCACCCAAGAGACACATTTGTGTAGCAAACCAGAATTAACATTGTGGCAAAATGAAAGAAAAGATTTTTAACATTCTAATATAAGCATTTTTCAGAATATCCATTTTGAAGAAACACTAGATACATATATGCTCTGTTCCCCCCGTGGCCTATCCATCGTATGGCAATGGATGGCAGACTGGCCTATCTTTAATGTATCCCCAAGTCTCTAAAGTGCTTTAAAGGGTCTCTAAAACCTGGCACTGGTGACAGTGTTTAACTTCTTCCATCAGTTCTATGATGGGGATATTATTATCAGCTCAATTTTGCAGATGACGAAATAGATTTTCAGCAAGATAAAATAACATTTGTGCCAATGGCACAAATCTAGGAAGCAGCGATGAGGTCTTAGACTTAAGTCTGCATTTCTAAAATGTTTAACTATACTTACCCACCTGCACCAAGCCCAAAATCTGGCAATCACCTGAGTCCACCTCATTCAGCATTCTCACCCAATCAGCAACCAAGTCTCATCCTTTTTATCTCTAAAATAGTTTTCCATTTTTTCTTACTTATTTATTGCTATTGCTCCTGGCCTAGTTCAAGGACTTTTCACCTCTTGCCACGATTGCTAATAATTACCTAATCTTGCCTCGAATTTTGTCTCACTTCTAATCCATCCTCTATATTATTGTCCAGGTGGCTTTGTCTTAATAACACAAATCTTATCCTTTTTCTTTCATGTTTAAAGTCTTCATGGGCCCTCTATAGCCTCTAAATTAAGTGCAAAATCTTAGTTTGATATAAAAGATCCTTGAAAATTTGCCCTCTGCTTATCTCTTTTATTCTGGTCCAATCTCAGCACCAGCACCTCTATCCGGCTGTGCAGCCCCCACATGACAAACGGTCATATCTCCCATCATCAAGCTGTTCTGGTCATGGACTTGCAGACAATTCTCTATCTCTGTGATTAATTATTCAAAAATTTACTTTTAAAGCACAAATTCTTTATCAACTATATTTAGGTAGTTTATGTTCTATAACTTTCTTCACAGTCAATGATGAAATATAGGGAAATGCCTTTTTTCTGCAACTCTGTAAATACACCTGCTATGAATGACTGTGCGTTCCATTTTCTCTTTCTGCAGTGAAGTAGGTAGTTGGTTTTTTAGATTACCCTAACTTTTGGTAGGCAGAAACACTTCCAAAATAGTGCTATATAAAAAGGTTTTTCTTGCTCTTTAGAAGTCATTTATTTCACTGTGTGGAATTGTCAAATGTCAAACCATGACTACATAACTTGATGTAATACATTAAATATAGTCAAAATAGTTGCTACTCCTCCCTTTTAGGGCCATCCTTCCCGCTTTTTTGATGACAAGCTTAGCAATATGTCTTGCTGTGACCACTAACATGGAGTAGAAGCATTGATGTCAACTCTAAGCAGAAGTTTTAAGAGCCCTCATATGGTTGCACAATTCCATAATTCCAGCAATGGCTAGATATAGGCTTCTTTTCAGCCTAATCTCAACAGAAGGGGATGTTGTCCAGAATTTTACTCAATCTGCATCTTTCATGTATTAAGAGTGAGAAAGAAAGCTTTGTTTCTTTTTTGGGTAAGCCACCAAGATTTTGGAATTGTTTATAACTCCAGCATATCTAGCAAAAACAGATTGATGCAATTAGGGCTTTTATATTTTCCTGCTCCATATTCCACTATGGAGATTATTTATGTATTCTCATCTATAATCATTTAAGCATCTTTGGTTGGCTTTTATATTGCACCATAATGGGGTCTTAACATATATCTTCAAAATTGAAAAGGGAGATATTGACACTCAAAAGTCTCAGGTTTGAAAGGGACCTTAATGTTATTTGGCCCAATTCCCTGTAGAGCACTTGAATATTTATATGACTTCCCTGACAGACTTTGCTTAAACAACTCTAGCGGTGAGGAACTCACTCCTTCCCAAGACAGCCCATATGATCTGAGACAGCTCTACTTGTTAGCAAAGTCTTTCTTACATTTAGTGGAATTTGTTCTTCCCAAAATTTCATAGCACTCATTCTAACTCTGCTCTCTGTGACATATGCTTCTCTCTCTTCTCCCTTTGTCTGTTCTCCTCTGGGCTAATCATTTCTGGAGCAATCAAATATTCATCATAGGTAATGATTTAAGTTTCTCACCAAAATAATGGTCACTCTCATCTGAAAGAACTACAGTTTGCATGGTTTCTCCTAATGCGTGTTCTGAGAACCAACCACAGTAACCAAAGTATAATTTTGATACTTGGTACGGAGTATAGAGAGTCTATCATTTCCCTTTTTCTGGACTCCGTTAATTCCAACTAAAACCACATTAACTTTTTTGACAGGTATATCACATTGTGGGAAGAGCGGTTTTGTTAAAGTAAAATTTAAATTTTGAAAAGGGAAATAGAAACAAAAAACAGAATTATAAATATAGAGAAGATTATAATACTGCATATGGCTGAGAATTTTTTCATTATACCACGAAACCACTTCATTGGCTTTAGCTAACACTAAATGATCATTTCATATCCTCATTCATTTCTGGGACTTCTTGCTTTTGATTTCTCTGCCTAAATAACCTTCATCAACGTGTTCTCCTTAGACTCTTTTAATTCTAACTAAAACATCATCTACTTTCTATAGCATTCCCCAATTTCCCTATGCAATTACTTTTTCTCTTTTTTGTTTTCCTGTAGCTCTTTTAGATACCTCTATTAAACCCACTTACCATACTGCATCATAGTTATTTATTTATATGTCTGTAAGCATAACCATTAAGAATAGTGTCAAATTTAAATTGTTATTCACTGCCTGTATAAAAATATATGGCTAACATTTATTTATTGTCTACTACATGCCAAACTGTACTGATCACTATACATACATTGTCTAGTTTTATGCTCATCACAATGCTATTAACTAGATACTACTATTATTATCCTCATTTTATATACAAGGGAATGGGAGTTTATAGAGGTTAAACAATTTGCCCAAGATGACACAGCTAATAAAGAGAAGAATTGAAATTCAAACTCAGATCTCTCTGCCTCCAGTTTGTGTATAGCAAACACTTAGTAAAGATTTATGGTTTGGGTCAAAATATCAATTTCTTAAAACTCTAATGTCGTGAAGATAACAAAAATAACTTGCTCACTACTGTTTAAAATAAAACATTACAAAATGGCTAAGGATAACATTCTTCAGTGATTCTTGCTCCTAAACAAGCCAAGGCCCTACCCCCAAATCCTGCCTATTTCTCAGCAAAGTCCTGTGGTTCATGTCCTATGGTTTTCCACTATTGCTGCTGCTGCTGCTGTCCCCAATCTCTGCTCCACCTCTTGGAGACTTGGATCAGTTGCTGCTGCCTCTAACACTGTTGTTGCCCCTGTCCCAACTTGGTTGGCTCTTCCTCTTATAGCATAAACAAATTGCCCTTTTATAAATATTTTATTTAAGACTCACTTCTCACATCTATAACATTTACCTCAAAGGATTGTTGAAAGCTTATTTCTTCTTCTGGTGTGTGTACATGTGTGTGTGTAGACAGTGCAGGTAAGGGAAGTGGAGGGGATGGGAAAGAAAGGAAAAGTAAGACCAAGTAAATTAAAAGAAATAGGACTATTCCTGACTTCCTTACTACTCAACTTCCTGAGGAAGGTAAGAAAACTAGGCAAGTCCCCACCTTACTTCTCCCAATAATCTGTTTAATAACTTTGAAAAAAATGTGTTTCTAAAATCTATGCTAATTAATTAAATTTTGATTTTTATGATTTTCCCATAGAAACATGTCATGTTCTGATAGTGGTTGACAAAATATTAAATGGAATCAAATAGAATTTAGCATTTATTGTGTATTGGGTTAATAGCTGTATATACACTGGGGAGGGAGGAAAACATAGAGAGGAATATTTTGACTGACTTGACTGGTTAGCATAGAAAAGAAATGGCCATAGCCAAGCAAATTCAGGGACTCCTCAGGACAAAGGAAGTAAGCCAAGAGAGAATACAGCAATGGGCAAGGATTAAGACTATTAGGGAGTGAATGTTTGTGTCTCCTCCCAAATTCAAATGTTGAGGTCCTAACCCCCAGTGTTACTTTGGGGCCTCTAAGGAAGTAATTAAAATTAAATGAGATGGAGCTCTGATCCTATAGGATTAGTGTACTTATAAGAAGAGACACCAAAGAGCTCACGCACTCTCTCTTACTCTTGTATGATTGGGCGCTCCCTCTCTCTCTCTCTGTCTAACTGCATGCATTCCCCAGGGTAAAGACCATGTGAGGATATAGCGAAAAGGTGAGAAGAGAACCACTCCTGCAAGCCAGGAAGAGAACACTTACCAGAAACCACATTGGCCAGAACCTTGCACTCAGACTTCTAGCCTCCAGAAGTGTGAGAAAATTAATTTCTGTTAGTTAAGCCATCCAGTCTATGGTATTTGTTATGGCAGCCAAGCAGACTAATGCAAGGACCTAGGGAGTAGCAAATGGTAGCAGCAAGAACCAAACATGTGCATTCTACGTCAAGGAATCAATATCAGAAAATTGCAGCATCAGTGAAAAATCCCGGGGCCAAGAGAGACTGCTGGAATAAAGCAGTAACCTAGAATTTTGGAATAAAACTGCTGCACAGAAAATCAAAGCAGTTTACATTGAGGGGGCAGTGGACTGATAATAATAATAGCAAACATTTATGGAATGCTTTTTACATGTCAGAGACTTAATGCATTTATAGTCACAATACAGATAAGCAGCAGTAGAATAATCATTATTTCTTTGTAAGAGAACTTAACTTGCTTATGATTCCTGCATTTATGCACTGTAGAGAAAAACACTTAATCTTGCCATTTCTAGTATTATAACACACAGGTTCCCCGACCTATGGAGTGAGGGCTATTATAGTCGGAAAGGCCAAGTGGAAGATAGTAGAACTTCCTCTACCTAGAAAAATAGTAAACCAATGCAACATGCCATCCCTGGAGGGATTGCAGGGATTAGTGCCACCATCAAGCACTTGAAGGATGCAGGGGTGGTGATTCCTATCATATTTCCATTTGACTAGCCTATTTGGCCAGTGCAGAAAACAGATTGAATTTGGAAAATGAAATTGGATTATTGTAAGCTTAACCAGATGGTGACTCTAGTCGCAATTGCTATAACAGATATGGTTTCATAGCTTAAGCAAATGAACAATCCCTTGGCACCTGGTATATAGCTATTGATCTGACAAATGACTTTTTCTCCATTTCTGTCATTAGACCCACCAGAAGCTGTTTGGTTTTAGCTGGCAAAGCCAGCCATATACCGTCACTGTTCTGCTTCATGGGTATATCAATTTTCCAGCCCTGCTGTTGGATTTAGTCCCCAGTAATCTTGATCACCCTTCCCTTTCACAACATATCACACTGTTCTGTTCCATTGACCTATGTGTTTATGCTTATGCCAGTACCATGCTATTTTGGTTAGCATAGCCTTGTAGTATAATTTGAAGTTAGGTAATGCAGTGCCTCCAGATCTGTTCTTCTTTCTTAGGATTTCTTTGGATAATTTGGCTCTTTTTTGGTTCCATATGAAGTTTGGGATTGTTTTTTTAGGTCTGTGAAAAATGACATTGGTATTTTTATGAGAACTGCATTGAATTTGTACATCACTTTGGGCAGAATGGACATTTTAACAATGTTGATTCTTCCAATCCATAAGCATGGGATTTTGTTTTTATTTGTTTGTGTCATCTATGATTTCTTTCATCAGTGTTTTGTAATTCTTCTTGTAGAGATTTTTCATCTCTTTGGTTAAGTACATTCCTAGATATTTTTTTGCAGCTATTCTAAATGGTATTGAGTTCTTGATTTGAGTCTCAGCATGACTGGTATTAGTGCATAGAAATGCCAATAATTTGTGTACATTAATTTTGTAAGCTGATATTTTATGAATTTATTTATCAATGTTACAAGTCTTTCAGTGGAGTCTTGAGGGTTTCTAGATATAAGACAATATTGTCAGCAAGCAGGGTTAGTTTGACCTCCTTTTTCCCAATTTAGATGCCCTTTATTTCTTTCTATTGCCTGATTACTCTAGCTAGGACTTCCAGTATAATGACTAGAAATGGTGACAGTGGGCATTCTTGACTTGTTCCAGTTCTTAGAGGGAGTGCTTTCAAATTTTCCCCTTTCAGTATGATGTTGGCTGTGGGTTTGTCATATGGCTTTTATTATTATTATTATTTTTTTTTTTTGAGACAGAGTCTTGCTTTGTTGCCCAGGCTAGAGTGAGTGCCATGGCGTCAGCCTACCTCACAGCAACCTCAAACTCCTGGGCTCAAGCAATCCTTCTGCTTCAGCCTCCCGAGTAGCTGGGACTATAGGCATGTGCCACCATGCCCGGCCTAGCTTTTATTATTTTAAGGTGTGTTTCCTCTATGCCTAGTTTTTTGAGGGTTTTGATCATGAAAGAGTGCTGGATTTTATTGAATGCTTTTTCTGCATCTATTGAGAAGATCATATGGTGGAGTTTTTTTTTTTAATTCTGTTTATGTGGAGAATCACTTTTATTGATTTGTGTATGTTGAACCATCCTTGCATCCCTGGGATAAAACCCACCTGATCATGGTGAATTATCTTTTTGATGTGCTGTTGGATTCAGTTTGCTAGTATTTTATTGAGGATTTTTTTCATCTATGTTCATGAGGAATATTGGCCTGTAGTTTTCTTTTTTTGTTGTGTCCTTTCTTGGCTTTGGTATCAGGGTAATACTGGTTTCATAGAATGAATTAGGGAGGATTCCCTCCTTCTTGTTGTTATAGAATAGTTTTAGCAGGATAGTTGGCAATTCTTCTTTGTAGGTCTGGTAGAATTTGGCCATGAATCTGCCTGGTCCTGGGCTTTTTTCTTGTTGGAGGACATTTTTTTATTGTTTCAATCTTGCTATGTGTTATATCCGTCTGTTCAGGATTTCTAATTCTTTCTAATTCAAATTTGGGAGGTTGTGTGTTTCCAGAAATTTATCCATTTGCTCTAGATTTTCTGGTTTGTGTGTGTAGGGCTTTTCAAAGTAGTCTCAGATGATATTTTGTATTTCTGTGGTTTCAGTTGTAATGTCCCTTTTTAATTTATGACTGAGCTTATTTGAATCCTTTCTCTTATATTTCTAGTTAATCTAGCTAGTGCTCTGTTGATTTTGTTTATCTTTTTAAAGAACCAACTTTTCATTTCATTTACATTTTGTATTTTTGTTTTCTGTTTCCATTTCATTTAGTTCTGCTCTGCTCTTTGATTTTATCTGTTTCTTCTGCTAGCTTTGGGTTTGGTTTGTTCTTTTTTTTCTATTTCCTTGAGGTGTCACATTAGGTTATTAATTTGTGATCTTCCTTACAACCAACTGATTTTTGACAAAGCCGACAAAAAAATACACTGGGAAAAGGACACTGTATTCAATAAATGGTGCTGGGAAAATTGGAGAGCCACAAACAAAAGAATAAAACTGCATCCTTATCTCTCACCATACATAAAAATTAACTCAAGATGGATTAAAGATTTAAATGTAAGGCCTGAAACCATAAAAATTCTAGAAAAAATATGTAGGAAAAACTCTCTGGACATTGGCCTAGGCAAAGAATCTATGAATAAGACCCCAAAAGTGAATAAAGCAACAATAAAAATAAATAAATGGGACTTAATTAAATGAAAAGTTTTCTGCATATCAAAAGAAATAATCAATGGAGTAAATAAACAACCTACAGAGTAGGAGAAAATATTTGCAAACTATACATCAGATGAAGGACTAATATCAAGAATCTACAAAGAACTCAAACAAAACAGCAAGAAAAAACAAATGGCCCCATCAAAAAATCAGTGAAAGACATGAAAAGATATTTTTCAAAAGAAGACAAATGGCCAAAAAACATATGAGATATTGATTCTGACTACCATGGAATCATTGTGTTGCTACTATACAATGGGATAAGTAGAAATGTGTTCGAAATGTAGGAGACCACTGGAAGCTACTGATAATACTTCCATGTACTGTGATAAAAGTCAAAGGAAGGAACTATTGATATGCTTTAACATGGATGACCCTCAAAAACATTATGGTAATTAAAAGAAGTCAAATGTGAAATATCACATATTATATGATTTCATTCATATGAAATTTCTAGAATGGGCAAATCTACAGAGTCAGAAAGCAGATTAGTAGTTACCTGGCTATAAAGGTGGGAATAGGGATTGTTTCCAAAGGAACATGAGGAATCTCTTTGGAATGATGGAAATGTTCTAAAACTGAATTGGGGTGATTGCTAAACAATCCTATAAATTTACTAAAAATCATTGAATTGTATACTTAAAATGAATGAATTTTATGACAAGCAAATTATACCTCAACAAAACTGTTTTAAATATGTCAATGGAAGATTACAATAACCCCAATGTAGGTAAGGCTGCTAATGTTCCAGACTCCTCAGAAATGAAAGTTCTAGTTCACCAAAGAAGAAACCATGATCAGCTTCAGGCCTTGTTGAGGGCAAATGGGTAGCAGAAGAAGGTAATTATAGATACAGGCTATAACTATGTGACCACTTGTGGAAACATACAGTATAATAGTAATGGATATTCCTTCATTATATTTCTGTGAATATGTTTGTGTATCTACTAACCAATGTTTCCATCCCTCCCATTCCCATGTCTAACATAAGATATATTAAAATAGTTAGCTTAATATCTTGGAATTTAAGTTACAATCAAAGGTGTGTTTGATTCAAATAGAAGAAGAATAAACATGATTCAGTATATATAGAAGGAATTTATGTCCTCTTTAATGAGATCATTTGCATGGTTTTCAGTATATAAAGCACACTTGTGTCATGTCGGATGGAAACTTGGTTTTGCTGTTATCTTTACTTGGCCACTAAGTATAAAGAAGTGCATATGAACCTCTGTGGAAAAGAATTTGGAGATACCTCAAAGAGCTAAAAATAGAAATACCATTCGATTCAGCAATAGCACTACCAGGCATCTACCCAAAAGAGCAAAAGATATTCTGTAATAAAGACATCTGCACTCAAATGTTTATGGCAGCACAATTTACTATTGTAGGGATGTGGAAACAACCCAAGTGCCCATCAATTCATTAGTGGATTATTAAAATTTGGTATATGTATACAATAGAATATTACTCAATTATAAGAAACGACAGTGATCTAGCACCTCTTATATTTTCCTGGATTGAACTTGAGCCCATTATCCGAAGTGAGGTATCACAAGATCAGAAGAATGGGCTCCAGTTGTACTCACCATCAAATTGGTAATAACTGATTAACACTATGGTGCTCACATGGAGTAATATTCGCCAGGGATTAGGGGATGGCAGGCATGGCGGGGGCAAACTCACAACTGAAGGACACGGTGAGCATTGTACAGGGGAAGGGCATGCCTCTAACCCTCACTTGGGTGAGGCAAAGACATAAAATGTAACCAAAATGTTTGTACCCTCATAATACCCCAAAATAAAAATTAAAAAAAAAAGTGCACATGGATGCCAAATTGAAAGGGTATGAACTGTGATGGCTTTTTACCGTTTCATCTTAGCTAAGCTGGATCTGCATTTCCCATAATTCTTTTTCTTGTGCAGTCAAGGGTTAACCAGAAGAAAAATTTGTATGGTGTAATTTTTTAAAAGCCGCCATTTTTGTGTTCTAATGTTTGGTGTCACACTGTGACAGCTCACGCTTGTTACTGATCTTCTGATTAATCTTGTTAGTGTGGAGTACCACCAGGGCCTACAGCTTCTCCAGCTCACCCCAGATCTCTTCTTAGTGCCCTCAGCTAGGTTATAATGAAGTTCCATGGCAAAGAGCACCAGCTTCTCCAGCAAGTTCCTCACACCATTGAGGTTCCAATTGTTCTCATGAGTTCCAGTTTATTCTCATGGATTCCACTTATCACTGCAGTTTGAGTTTGCCTTTGTACTCCCTCCAGTTCCCACTCAGCAGTCTTCTGCTATCCCAGCTATCCTACAGTGACTTTAGGCCCAATACCAGGTGCAAGGCCACACAGATTTTTGACTAGCTCCCACACTTGAGTAAGGTTTAACCCCTATAATAAATCATTTATTCTATATAACTAGTAGTGGCTTTTCTTCTCTAAAGGAAATTTGCTTGACAGAGTAGCTATGGCAAGAGGTAAGGAACATTTTTTATTTAGTATTTACAATGTACCTTGTACTGTGCTAAGTACTTTGCATGATTAATCCCATTTTAGTCTTTGCAGAAACATCATAAGGTAGCACTAGTTTCCCACATTTTACTGATGAGGGAAATGAGGGTCAGAAAGTTGATGGGATACAGCCTGGTGTTGTTTTGAGTGCCTGTAGTCCTAGATACTGGAGAGGCTGAGGTGGGAGGATCACTTGAGCCCAGGAGTTTGAGACCAACCTTGGTTATATAGTAAGACACTGGCGAAGGAAGGAAGGAAGGAAGAAAGGAAGGAAGGGAGGGAAAGGAAAGAAAGAAAAGGAAAGAAAGAAAGAAAGAAAGAAAGAAAGAAAGAAAGAAAGAAAGAAAGAAAGGAAGGAAGGAAGGAAGGAAGGAAGGAAGGAAGGAAGGAAGGAAAGAAAGAAAGAAAGAAAGAAAGAAAGAAAGAAAGAAAGAAAGAAAGAAAGAAAGAAAGAAAGAAAAAAGAAAAGAAAGAAAGAAAGAAGAAAAGAAAAGAAAGAGAGGAATATGTGTATGTGAAAGAGATGAGGATAGAGAAAGAGAAACTTTGGGTCTGGGGACACAGTTTGAGGGTGAGACATGAATTTGAGGTGCAATATGCAGTGAGACATATCTTCAAATGTCTTCTAGACAAGTGTTTCTGGGAACTTGTGTCAGGTTCTTGGATATAATAACAAGGCCCCTAAAAGACTTGTATACTAGAGGCAATTATATCTCCAGCCTCTCACCTGAGCTCATATATCCAGTTGTCTCTTTGACATCTATACTTGGACCTTTAATAGCCATCTCCAAACTTAATGTATCCAAAACCAAACTCCTTATTTCCACTCCCCTCAATGTCCGCCAAACTTGCTCCCACATGCAGCTCTACTTTAGTAAATATCAAATTTCATTCCCTGAGTTGCTCTACTTAAAAGAGTGTGTCTTCCTTGATTCCTCTCTTCCTCTCACATTGCACAACCAATTCATCAGCAAATCTCAAAAACTCTGTTTTCATAAGGTATTCCAAATTCAGCCCCATTTTACCACCTCCATTCTTACTTCCCTGTTGTAATCTACAATTAAATTTCCCTGAACTATTACAAAATCTTAACTGGGCCCCACGCTTCCATTCTTACCCTCCCAAAAAATCTTCTACACTAGTGGCCAAAGGGATCTTTTAAAAATGTGTAAAAGTTCATGCTAATTTTCTAAAAACTTCTTATTTCACTTGAAATAAAATTTAAATTCTTTTCATGGTCCACAAGACCCTACATGATCTGCACTGTATCCCCAGAAATACCTTTTTGATCTCATTCAACACCCTACTCCACCTACTCCTTCTTACTAGTATCATTTCTTCATTCACTTAGGAATCATCCTTGACTCTTCCCTTACTTTCACATCTCACATATATTTCATCAGGAAAATCCTCTTGTATCTACCATCAAATATATTCAAACATTACTTAACAACAGAGATATTTTCTAAAAATGTGTGGTGATGTGATTTCATCATTGTATGAACATCATAGAGTGTACTTATGTAAACCTAGATAGTATAGCCTACTATGCATACAGGCTATATGATAATAGCCTATTGCTCCTACTGTACATACAGTACTGAATACTTCAGGCAATTGGAAGACAATGGAAAGTACTTGTGTATCTAAACATATCTAAACATAGAAAAGGTTCAGTCAAAATATGGTATGAAAGATAAAAAATGGTACACTTACCGTGAATAGAGCTTAAAGGACTAGATATTGCTCTGGGTTAGTCAGTGAGTGAGTGGTGAGTGAATGTGAAGACCTAGGATGTTATTGTACACTACCGTAGACTTCATAAACACTGTACCACTAAGTTTATTAAAAAAATTTCTTTCTTCAATAATAAATTAATATTTTAGCTTTTTTACTTTGCAAACTTCTTTATAAACTTTCAATTTTTTTGGATTTTTTTCTTTTTCTTTTCTTTTTTTATTTCATCATATTATGGAGGTACAAATGTTTAGGTTACATATATTGCCTTTGTCCTGACCAGGTCAGAGCTTCAAGAGTGTCCACCCCCCAGACAGTGCACACCACATCCATTAGGTGTGAACGTACCCATCCCCTGCTCCCCCCTCCCATCTGCTCAAAACCCGATGGATGTTACTACTATATCTGCACATAAGTGTTGATCAATTAATACCAATGTGATAGTGAATACATGTGGTACTTGTTTTTCCATTCTTGTGATACTTCACTTAGTATACTGGGCTCCAGCTCTATCCAGGATAATGCAAGAAGAGCTAGGTCACCATTATTTTCTGCAGCTGAGTAGTACTCCATGGTATACATATACCACATTTTATTAATCCACTCATGTATTGATGGACACTTGGGTTGTTTCCACATCTTTGCAATTGTGAATTGTGCTGCTATAAACATTCTAGTGTAGATATCTTTTTTTATAAAATGTGTTTTGTTCCTTTGGGTAGATGCCCAGTAATGGGATTGCTGGATCAAATAGTAGTTCTACTTTCAGCTCTTTGAGGTATCTCCATTTTACTTTCCATAGAGATTGTACTAGTTTGCAGTCCCACCAGCAGTGTATGAGTGTTCCTATCTCTCTACATCCATGCCAACATTTATTGTTATGGGACTGTTTCATAAAAGCCATTCTCACTGGAGATAGGTGATATCTCATTGTGGTTTTGATTTGCATTTCCCTGATGATTAGAGATGTTGAGCATTTTTTCATGTCTCTTGGCCATTAGTCTGTCTTCTCTTACAAAGTTTCTGTTCACGTCCTTTGCCCACTTTTTGATGGGGCTGTTTGATTTTTTCT
Source organism: Avahi laniger (assembly GCA_963575035.1). Taxonomy (NCBI): domain Eukaryota; kingdom Metazoa; phylum Chordata; class Mammalia; order Primates; family Indriidae; genus Avahi; species Avahi laniger. The sequence goes on from CAUYSK010048995.1 coordinate 30,240, forward strand.
TACTGATTTTCCTGTGTTCTATATAGATTCTAGTTATCAGCCCTTTATCAGATGTGTAACATGTGAATAGTTTCTCCCATTCTATAGGTTTTCTCTTTGCTCTCATGATAGTTTCCTTGGCTGTGCAAATGCTTTTTAATTTGATCAGGTCCCATTTATTTATTTTTGTTGTTGCTGTGATTGCCTTTGGGGTCTTGTTCATAAATTCTTTCCCTAGGCCGATATCTATAAGAGCTTTTTCAATATTTTCTTCCAGAATTCTTATATTTCATGCTTTAGTTTTAAGTCTGTCATCCACCATGAGTTGAGTTTTGTGAGAGGTGAGAGGTGCGGATCCTGTTTCAATCTTCTACATGTGGCTATCTAATTTTCCCAGCACCATTTATTGAATAAGGACTCTTTTCCCCAGTGTACGTTTTTGTCTGCTTTGTCAAAGATTAGACAACTATATGAGAATGGTTTTATATCTGGGTTCTCAGTTCTGTTCCATTGGTCTATGTCTATGTCTCTGTTCTTGTGCCAGTACCATGCTGTTTTAGTTACTACAACCTTGTGATATAGCTTGAAGTCTGGTTAATTGATGCTTCCAAATTTGTTCTTTTTGCTTAAGATTGCTTTTCCAATAGTGAGTCCTCTCTGGTTCCATAGGAAGCCTAGAATTATTTTTTATAGATATGTGAAAAATGATGTTGGTATTTTAATAGAGATTGTATTGAATCTGTAGATCACTTTGGGTAGTATAGACATTTTAACAATGTTGAATCTGCCGACCCATGAGCTTGGTATGGTTTTCAACCTGTTTACATCTTCTGCTATTTCATTCCTCAGTGTTTGATAATTCTCCCTGTAGAGTTGCTACACCATATTCATTCTTCTGATGAAAAAATGGGTTCTTTTTGACAATCACAAGTGTTGGGCACAATGCTTGGATAAAGATGAAGTGCAGAAACAGTCATTCCAAGATCGAATATTCATCAAAAAAAAGCTGATGGTGTCTGATTGGTGGTCCAGTGCTAGTATTATTCACTATGGCTTCATGAAACCTGGTCAATCAATTACAGCAGATGTTTACTACAATCAACTGGACAAAATGATGAGGATATTTGAGATTAAACAGTCAAGATTGGTCAATAGAGACAGGTCAATTCTCTTTCAAGACAACGGTGGCCCATATGTTGCACAAACAATGTTGCTCAAACTACAGAGGCTGGAATTCGAAACTGTCTGTCATCTGTTATATTCACCAGACTTTGCACCAACTAACTACCACTTTTTCCAGGCTTTGGACCAATTCTTTCAAGGAGAAATATTCAATTTTCCACAGGATGTGGAAAATACCTTTCATGATTTCATCGCCACTGGCTTTCCATGCTTTTTTAATGTTGGCATAAACAAAAAATGTTATGATGGCAAAACTGTGTTGATAGTTTAGGCACACACTTTGATTAATTGTATTGCTTCTTATTTGAGATATAATAAATTAAATTTTTGATTTTAAATCAGTCATTTCATATTTAATGACGAATTTAATTACCTATTCATGTATTTATATATATATTCATGTATATGTATCTATATTTTCAATAAAGAGACATTATTTAATAACAGTAAACATTTGAATAGGGAGAAAGACAGTGTATTAGTAAACATTAGGCATGTGCAAACATTTTATTTTATACATTTTTATTATTTTTAATATCTGAAATATGTAATTGCATTATTCTGCAAGAAAGAAATAACTTGAATTTAAAAAAATAGCATGAGCAGTCAGCAATGCTCGATGCTGCTCAGACTCTCTAAACAAACTAGGAATGAGAAGCGTGAAATATTTTCATTGTCATTGATGTATTGGTGGATTTGTCAACACATATATCAGACTTTGAGAGATCCTGTAATATTGAAACCCATATAAAATAGTTTTATTCATAGTTTCCAAAATTTTCTTGATCAGTCATTCCTTCTCAAATAGCTCATACTCAGAGATAATAGAATTAGTGTTCATCGGAATGTACTAGTGGAAAACATAAGATTATAAAAATTATTTCATAAAATTAAATAATAAAGCTCAAATTTCTTAATACTTTATAAGGCCCTGACAATTACTGCCTTAAACATTCCATAATCTGGTGGACATGTGAAGCATGTGTTTCTAGCAATGCAATTATAAACACCTTCATAAAAATTACATATAAAATTATAGCCATTGCAAAATAATGGTTTGCAATAGAGTAAGATAAAAGACTGTAGGATATGGGTGAGTTTGAAATCACTTCATGCTGAACTAGCATCATTAGTCCTTTGAATGACCTACATTTTTAATTTGGCATGAAACCATTTCAAGCTATATAGTGAAACTAATGAGGCTGCTACAACTGTGCAAAGCAATAATCAACACTATTTTATTGCGGAGAGTTTATTGAGTCCATGCATGAGGTGAACTCAGACAGCTTTTCTTTAAGAAAGGAGACATGTGTTTGTGTTATTTTTCTGAATAAAAATAAATATTCCAAATGTGTATGTTGCCTGGAAGAAGTCCAAGATCATTAGTTATTTTCAAACAAATGTGCAGCTCTGAGAATCACTCAATGCAATGATTACAGAGACAGTTTTATTGTTTCTTGGAATGTTTCTTCAACTATTAAGGGAACAATGGCCCTGTGAGAAAACCAATGATGTTAAAAGACAAAAGCAGCTGCTCTGGCTTTGGATTAGGTATAAATATGCACTTGTACAAGCACATATCTCCAGTCAAAAGAATTATATTAACACAATGATGTATTTCTTCTACAACAATTATGATCAATGATATAAATCTAAATATGTTACCCTAATTTGTAAGAAAAAATTACCTTAATAGCTAGAGGAGAGCTCAGATTTATCCAAATGCTGTGCCATAACAGGGGAAATTAAAAAAACTAATAACAAAAAAGAAAAACACTCTGCAGAATATCATTGTGACAATATATTTTTCTTTTTTTCTAGAATGTAAACAAAATCATATATGAGGTTTATAAGAAAAAGATACTTCTGTAATAATTATTAAACTAGGAATTAATTTTCAAATTAAGACCAGGCGAAATGGTCCTTCTTGCCACTTCATTTGAATCTTGATCTCTCTTACATACAAAGTGATAAGATGAAATCTATGCAAGAAAAACATGCCATATGTGCTTTTATTCATTAAATATCCAGCAGCCATAGAAGCATTCACCAATTTGCCCAACAAATACTGAAGATAAAATGGTCTGAGCACTGGGTATGTATATATAGCTAAGCCACAGCTCATTCCTTCAGGGATCTCACATCCAGGTGAAGGAGAAAGTATATCCATGCTACTAAGCATTCGTATCTTGGGAGCTATGAGAGAGATGGGGTATCAAGTTCAAGTTGGGGATCTGTGAGGGCATCTTGCAGTGTTGACGCTGAGCAAAGACTTGAAGGTTAATCAAAAGTCATCCAGGTGAAGAGGGAAGGAACAGCCCTGCCAAGACCAAGTGCAAGGGCACAGAAAGGAGAAACTTCCAGATTAGTATTGGGAATGACAACTACCCCATTGTTACAATCAAGAAAAAGTAAATTTGAATTTAAAGGCTTTAGAAATAACTGCAAAATTATAGAGATCCCCAAAGATGTGGAAAGTAACATAAATTACCTGAAAAAAATCTTTAAAACATAGCATTTTTGGGGCATCTTGAGGCATATCTCATGTTTAAATTTGTATAGAACTGTTAGTCTCAATCACTAAAGACATAGTATCCCCTGTCTCTTTTATCAGGTTAAATGATGCTTTAAGAAAAAAAAAATTAAAAATCATGAATAAAATGATGTTGCCTGATAAAAATAAGTGTTGTATATTATATGGCCAAGAAAAAGCCTTGATAACCACTTTTGAAAGGGGCAAGTCACATCACATATGACAGATTGTTTCCATTATTCAGTTTTGCAAGAAGAGCATACAATTGCTTTTATAGCCACGTTACTCATGTAGAAATAATGGTCTTTGACTTACAAGAATTAGAACATTATAGGGCTCAGCCTCATGTGTGTCCATGGACACCCTTTCCTTGGTCATATTTTATATATTACAGAGATATTCCAATTCTCATTTACAGGAAACACACACACACACACACACACACACACACACAAAATGCCTTACAATTAAGTGCTGTCGTTTATACTAAATTACTATTTACTTAATTGTACTGAATCCCTAACCAACTATACTTAAACCTAGGTCATACAATTTTGAAGACAGCTTAGTAATGTAGTCTACACATACACTAGATGCTGGGAATTATCTACTTCATCCATTCTCTAAAGAAAACTATATCGATCTGGATACCAATATTAAAGATTATTTAGAATGGCTAAAAGAGTAGAAATGTAAAATAGAAAAAAAAATTCTCAGGAATCTTATGGCCTGCAGGAAGTCAACAAGTCACTAAACAGGGTCTGCAGGGATGCTACAAACAAACTAATCAGCCCAACAGTTTTAGTACACAGATTTATGAGTCACTCCTTGCACTGTTCACTTTCCTTTGTCAACTATTATCTAAGTTTGCCAAGGCTTCCTAATTAAAAGGACCCTGTCACTGTGAAATCTATATTTTATTACTTTCTCTATTTATTGCAAAATCTGTCTCTCTTAAACACATTTCTGAACTTTGTTTTAAACTGACGGTAATTTTTATTGTGGCAATTCCAAAAATGTAATGTATTTCTAGAACACTAGTCAAAAAAATCAAGTGCCGTCTGAAGGAATATAATCTTCCTAAATGTAGAACTACGTGACACCACAACAAAGATAAATGTTATAGACCGGAAATAAAAGTAAAATATAGTTATTGAAATTCACTGAAAATGCCATATCTGTTGTTAACTTCAGCAAGAGAGATCTTTCATTTTTCTATGTTTATATGATTCGATTTCTCTGCATTTATATGCTTGGGCAAGGTCTACCTTGTAAATTTTTACTCAAATTATTTTTCTGTAACAGCTGAAACTTTGGAATAAATAAAATATCTAGAGCGCTGCCATTTGATGTGGGAGCCACTAGAAACTTGGCTATTGAACACATGAAATAGAGTTAGTCTAATTTAGATGTTCTGTAAGTAGAAAATATACACTAGATTTGAAAAATTAGGAAGAAAAAAGAATGGGAAATATCTTGATTTTATGTTGAACACATGGTAAAAGAATACAAATTTGACATATTGGCTTATACATAAGATGCTAATTTTAATAATTTATGTTTACTTTTACTTTTTCAATGGGCTACTAGAAACTTAAATTACATATGTGATTTACATTTTTGCTTGTCTTTTACATCTGTTGGACAGTGCTGATTTAGAATTTCATGGGAATACAACGAATTTTAGTAAAATCATTCTCAGGATTTACTGGTTTGCAATGGTATCTAGAATGCATACGACCCTTTGTCATGAGTAGGTCAAACAAAATGGACATTTCCTATACCAAGTGTATACAAATTTATTTTTTAGTGTTTATTAGTTATTTTCATCAAATATTTTCATCCGAATGGCTTCTGAAAAATAAAGCATCTATTTTTAATTCTCTAACTTAGATCAACTACTTTGATTAATTGAATAATTCTCAAGCCGAGATATGCAAACTAGTCTAGTTTGTGAATCAGTATAAAAATCGTCGTTAAAATTATGTAGATTTCACAGATGTCTCTTTTGTCCCACAAAATATTATTTTTAAATTTTTTGATCTATTATTTATTTATTATTTTAATTATTATGGGTATGAAATAGTTGTGTATCTTTGTAGGACACATGTGATGTTTTGATACAGGCACACAAGGTGAATTAATCAAACAGAGTAATTCAGGTATATATCACCTCAGGCATTTAACATTTCTTTTTTTTTTTGCCTCCTGCCTTTAATATGCAATACTCATTACAACTAAATTCATATTAAGTGAACATTAATAATTCATGTTTATTTCTTTTTTTTATTGCAGCATATTATGGTGATACAGATGTTCAGGTTACATATGTTACCCTCCCCCCACCCCCCAGTCAGAGCTTCAAGCGTGTCCATTCCTGAGATGGCGCGCATCACACTCATTATGTATGCATATACCCATCCCCTCCTACCCCCTTCCACCTGCCCAACACCCAATAAATGTTATTCTTATATGTGCACTTAGGTGTTGACCAGTTAAAACCAATTTGATGGTGAGTACATGTGGTGCTTGCTTTTCCATTCTTGGGATACTTCACTTAGTAGAATGGGTTCCAGCTCTATCCAGGAAAATACAAGAGGTGCTATATCACCATTGTTTCTTATAGCTGAATAGTACTCCATGGTATACATATACCACATTTTATTAATCAATTCATGTATTGATGGGCACTTGGGTTGTTTCCACGTCTTTGCAATTGTGAATTGTGCTGCTATGAACATTCAAGTGCAGATGTCTTTTTTATAGAATGTCATTTGTTCTTTTGAGTAGATGCCCAGTAATGGGATTGCTGGATCAAATGGTAGTTCAACTTGTATCTCTTTAAGGTATCTCCATGTTGCTTTCCACAAAGGTTGCACTAGTTTGCAGTCCCACCAGCAATGTATGAGTGTTCCTATCTCTCCGCAACCACACCAACATTTATTGTTTTGGGACTTTTTGATAAAGGCCAGTCTCACTGGAGATAAGTGATATCTCATTGTGGTTTTGATTTGCACGTTAGGAACATTCCAATTCCAGTCTTTTAACTAAAGTATACCCTAACTTACAGTTGATCATAGTCACTTTGCTGGAATATCAAATGTTCATTATATCTATTTTTTATAATTTTTATTTCAAAATATTAGGGAGTAAAACTGTTCTTGTTACCTGGATGAACTGTATAATCCTGACATCAGGACTTTAAGTGTGCACATCACAAGAACAGTATACCTTATACCTGATGCGTAAGTTTTTATCCCTTATCCCTCTCCTGCTCTTACCCCATCTTAGTTTCTATGTCCTTTACACCACTTTATAATCATGTGTACCCATCGTTTAACTCCCACTTATTAGTGAGAACTCGTGGGGTTCGTTTTTCCATTCCTGAGATACTTCAGTTAGCATAATCATCTCCAGTTCCATCCAAGCTGCTGCAAATGACATTATTTCATCCTTTTTTGTAGCTAAGTAGTATTCTATGACACACGCACACACACACACATTTTTTTTTTTTTACCCACTCATCAGTTGATAGGCACTTAGGTTGATTCCACATCTTTGCAATTGTGAATTATGCTGCAATAAATGTTCAGGGACAGATGTCTTTTTTGATATGATGACTTCTTTTTCTTTGTGTAGATATCCAGTATTGGGATTGTTGGATTGAATAGTAAGTCTACTTTTAGTCCTTTTAGGCATCTCCTTACTACTTTTCATGGAGGGTGTACTAATTTACAGTCCCACCAACTCTTTTTAAAATAGTGTTTCTAAACACTATTATACCCACATGAAAGTTTTTCTATTCGTTTTCAGCTATTTTTTAATGTAGTTTAAAGGAAAACAAAATTAATTTCCTCTCTCTGAGAGGAACTCAGTCTGCCTTCCTCTCACAGAAAACATATGAAAACTGCATCATGTTCACTTCACAACCACAAGTATCTTTTATATGGAGCATTTTCCCCTTTGAAAAAGTTCAAAGGGCACAAGATTCAGTCACTTGATCACAACACTTATTTTATTTTTCTTTAAGATTCCTTTTGAAAATTTGCAGGAAGAGAAAAAATTCTATAATTTCATTTTTAAAGATGAAAAATGTTGTTACCTATATTGACATTCCTTAGATGATAACCAAACATGTTTGCTTTGCATATCACAAACATAATTCCCAAATGGAAACCATGTCTTAAAAATGGGGAGGTGAGCATGTAGCAGGTATATGAATTTAAATAAAATTGAAAACTCTTAGAAACTAGGAAGAAAAATCACTTAAAGGAAGGAATTGCATATGGGGTTTTTTGGGGGGTGAGGAGAAGGTCATTTGTGTTGGAAGGTTACTTGCTGGGGTGGAGTTGGGGTGGAGTGCAGTGGCTGCAAACCTAGGCTTTAGGAACAAAATGGGAGATGGTCTCTAGAATGCTTATTTATTTATTTATTTATTTATTTATTTAGAAATGGGGTCCTACTCTGTCACCCAGGCTGGGGTGCTGTGGCTGTATCATAGCTCACTGTAACCTCTACCTCCTGGGCTCAAGCAATCCTCCTACCTTAGCCTCCCTAGTAGCTGGGACTACATGCACACACCACCATATCTGTGTAATTTTTTTTTGTACAGATAGGGTCTTGCTATGTTGCCCAGGCTAGTCTTGAATTCCTGGCCTCAAACGATCCTCCCGCCTCAGCCTCCCAAATTGCTCAGATTATAGGCATGAGCCACCATGCTGACCTTTTTAATAAAAAAGATACCATGTACTCTTCATTCCGGTGTCTTTGACAGGTTTGAAGGCAGATGGGGATCACACTAAATAAGTAGTCAAGGGAAAAGTCAGGATAGTGAGGGGAAAAGAACAGCCATCACAGATGTGAGCAGGAAGGCTATGGAGGGTCTTTGGGGAAAGGACATTTTTATGGACAGTTTTAAAGAATATACAGAGGGAAGAGTGAGATACACTAAATTTGTTTAGGGTTACGGAGGGGCTCATCCTCAACTGTTGGTTCTTAGAGAGTTAAATTTTCAAATAAATCATTAAAGTGAAATATTGACAAAAGCAAATTAAAAGTAAAAGCAAACGACAAATTTTGGGAGGACATAATTTTAAAACAGTTGCTACACCAGCACAAAATTCTGAAGCTTTCAAAAACGTCTGCACCTTATAATTTCCCAATTCTCCTGCATGACTTTTATTCTTCTTCAACACATAAATCTCTTTCAAGCACACCTTTAAGCTTGTCCAAGGTGTAAAAAATTATGTTTCTCTTTGCCAAGTCCATTAACCACCTGTATGAACACATATTGCAATAGATATAAATTTGTAAGCAAGCAAGAACTTTAAAAAGGCTATTGGTTAAAAAAGGCTATTGGTCAGTTAATACCAATTTGATGGTGAGTACATGTGGTGCTTGTTTTTCCATTCTTGGGATACCTCGCTTAGTAGTATGTGTTCTAGTCCTTTCCAGGAGTATATAAGAGGTGCTATATCACCATTGTTTCTTAAAGCTGAATAGTACTCCATGGTATACATATACCACAGTTTATTAATCCATTCATGTATTGATGGACACTTGGGTTGTTTCCACATCTTTGTAATTGTGAATTGTGCTGCTATGAACATTCGAGTGCAGGTGTCTTTTTCATAGAACGACTTTTGTTCTTTTGGGTAGATGCCCAATAACGGGATTGCTGGGTCAAATGGTAGTTCTACTTGTATCTCATTGAGGTATCTCCATATTGCTTTCCACAGAGGTTGCACTAATTTGCAGTCCCACCAGCAGTGTATGAGTGTTCCTACCTCTCCGCATCCACGCCAACACTTGTTGTTTTGGGTCTTTTTGATGATGATTAGCATTTTTTCATATGTTTTTTGGCCATTATTCTGTCTTCTTTTGCAAAGTTTCTGTTCATCTCCTTTGCCCACCTTTTGATAGGGCTGTTCGATTTTTTCCTGCTGATTTTTCTGAGTTCTAAATAGATTCTGGTTATCA